>CATIWO010870503.1:0-14843 GCA_949673435.1 Macaranga tanarius | reverse complement strand
TCTACTTCTAAAATATTATATTTTTATTAATTAAATATAAAATACTTAAAATAATTTTCATTTATCTTGTTTTTATCTAGTTATTGCTATAATATATTTGATCTGACTAACCATTTTTTGTAAAAAAACTTATTTTTAATTTTTTAAAATTAACTGTTATTTCATATTTCATATTTCATATTTTTGGTCTAATAGTGTGAAAATTTTGCATTTTTAAAATTTTATTAATTTATAAAATTAATTTTTATTTAATTTAATGAATAATAATTTTTACATAATTTATAAATAAAATATTATATATGTATATTTAATTACTTCATCTTCCTCTTGGTAGGAAAAAAGATAGTATGGTCTTGCTGCAAGATGTGGAACACATCCACGCTATAATACATATTTTAATTACTAATGAACTTTTCAATCAATGAAAGAGATTATATATATTGTTTAGTTGAATTTAAAATTGTAAATAATCAACTGTGAAATTCATGTACATTGTTTTCTATACTCTCCCTCAATAATAGGTATTTTTAAACTCCCATTCAGGTTTTTTTTTTTTTGATACCATGAGAAATTCTATGGGTTTTAGGATTTTTTTTTTTTTTTTTTGAATTTGGTTTTTAAGAGCGTTGGAAGCATATTATTTTGAACTTCTGCTCTGATACGTGATACCATATGAACTCTATGGATCTTAAGAGTGTTGGTCTACATTTACTTCAATAAAATACATAAAAAAAATTGAATCCATATAAAACAAAATTAATTAACTTGTATTAAAATTTAATTTACATCACTTATATATGTGTTATTTAAAATTTTTATACTATACATTCATATTTCCAACAGTTTTAATATTTTTCAATTTGAGAAAAATACAATTTTTAATTCATGTAATTTTGATATGTGACAAAATTAGTTCAACATTTTCATTTATGTTTTTGAGGAAAGTATAATTTTAATTCTTATATATAATTTTGACATGTGACAAAATTAGTCATATAATTAATTTTTTTAGTAACACTTAAACACTTTGTGTTTGATTTCTTACAGTTCAATACCATATCACTTAATATTATAATTATTTTGTGATAAAATATTAATATAATATTAAATTTTATCGAAAAAATTATTTTATATGTAATTTATTATTAATCTAATTACTTTGTATACTTCTAAAAATATATTTTTAATTATTTTTAAAACAATTTTTTATTTATAATAAAATAAAAATCCATTTAAACTCAGTTGAATACTACATCACTTATAAATAATTTTATTATAAATTTTTTTATATTACCTGAATATTAAATTATGAATTTTTAACAATACAATTTAGTAGCACCTTAAAGTGTAAAATATGTGAAATACATGGCATCTAAATGTTATAAAAAAGAAATCACATAATTAACTTTGTGACAAGTTAAAAACATAGAATAAAAATTGTAATTTTCCCAATTTTTTTCTTGGTCTTAATTTATTTTCTTTGTTGGTTATCTTTGTTATCTGGGCAAAAGAGTACAAACAAATGTTTCAATTTTTTCATGCAAATGGCAGGATTAAAGGGGTTAAAGTTGAAATATATATTAAAAAAATAACATTCCTAGAATTAGTGAGAAATAAAAAATAATCAACCATATATATATATAGCTGCATTTCATATTTGAAATTAAATATTGTGGCAATGATAATTGTAAGTGAGGCCATGTTGATCAATGAATTTCTACACATTGCAATCATTTTAAAAAATAATGCTTTCCAATACCGTGATATAGTCTAAGAAATTGTAAGTGAAAGTGTATATATTTTTTTTTTCGAATTTTTCAATCATTTGACCTCAATAACTTCATCCTGTTTGCATGCCCCAACATCAACAGCCAAAGTACCTTTTTTCTCAGTTGGTAATATCCTGCAACAATTCCTTCTGGGAGCCTACAAAATATAAATCCAAAATTCAACAATTCAACAAAACAAAACAAAACTGAAAAAAGAAAATTCTGAAAACTTTTTATCTACTCCAAATGAATTATAATTAACTATTAAATTTATAATATTTATATACTTCATATGTTTATTTGTTAAATGTAAAACACCGAAAATATGCATTACGAAATCAACAATTTGATATAACAAAATCTTGATATAACTTCAATTACCTTGTCCCATAAGTAGGGGTCAGATTTCTTATAAACTTGGACTCTAGCAATCTCGGAAGGGCTGGCCATGTTCCAGTGGCATATTGGACCTGGAACTCCATTATCAACATACTCACTGGCAGTCTCATTTGTGGTGTGATCATAAACCATCACATTTGAGAAGTAATATACAAAGGGCCTTTGACATTTATTCATGGTAACAGGGCGAGTATTGAAGGGATAACTATGTCGACCAGCACCTTTACCCCAACTGACAAATGTTCTCGCCGGCCTTTCGATCACTCGGGGAGGGATTACGCCTCGGAATATTTGAACTGCGTAGCCCCAGGATACCGATACAGTCCAGTTTCGGGTTAGATCATAGCATATAGATTGCTGCATGAGTGCTGCAGAGTCTAGTTGCAATGGTGCTCTTAGTCTCTGTAAGGCTTGAACTCTATCTGAATTGGGGAATATGGGAAACACTACGTCTAGGTGGTGGAGAGAAACTAGAGGTGCAACTTGATGGGAGGCAAGAAGGCCGAATAGATTGCCGAATACATCAAACTGTGCTCAAATTGCAACCAAAATGAATATGTTAAACAAGAAAAGAAGCAGAAGTAACATCGACTTTTAGAATTATTAATGCTAAATGCTTAGACTTTTTGTCAAGCTGTGCCCACTTGCAAATGATTCACCTTCTCAGGTAAATCCTGAAGAACATTTTCTTGTCAAGAGGAAAACAAAATAGCTGTGCCTATGTTAACATTATATATGTTTAAGTAGTACTTAAACAAAAGCGGTAAAAATGAAAAAATGGATATGACAAAATGATACATTTTTTTTTAAAAATATAGGAAATGGAAATGTGGGAAAACATTTATATACTTAACATTCAAAACAATACAATTATAAATTATTTTATTTAGTTTAAAAAATATATAATCATTTTGAATTAATTTTCTTTCTTAATTGTTTTGGAAAATATGAATTAACGTGTTGAAAACATATTTTTTTGAATTTTTTAAATTTACAGAAGCAACCCAAAAATTCACAATCCTGAAAGTTCCGAAATGTAAAAATTTTCGAAACAAAACCTTTCCTGCCTATTGGTTAAAGTTTTCGTGCATTCTAGCATTATATTCTTAACAGTTAACAGGGAACATGCCTCCAAATGGCATCTAAACTCTAAAGCATAAACCGCAGCTTCCATTCATCTTAGATCTTACGTAGTATGTATATACAGTCCAATTAAATTTAATTCAGTTGTATTGCAAACTCTATTCGTCTAATAGCAACAGAAGTCCATGGCATTGACTATGCAACAGATTAACAACAAAAACAAAGGAATAAGCAAATAGACCAACCTGGTGAAATCCTGGTTCTTTGGTGAGAGGAACACCAAGTTCAGTCATGCAGGCATGAATTCTATCATCAGACCCGTATAAACCAGGGTATCTTTTTATACACCTTTCCTGCATCTTAGCAAGAGCCTTGGCTAATGGGTAACTTATAGCAAATCCACCACCACCATAAGCCATACCATAAGAAAAATGAACGTTCTGGATGTGGCTCTCTGAGGAGCTCCCTATGTAATAATACTGATTATGGTCATACTTTGATAACACCCTAACCAAATTATCTGAAATGAACACTGTATCATCATCTCCCATCACAAACCACCTCACATCCTTCATTCCTAGCTCCAAAGTATCAGATATTATCCTCGATATCCGAATCCCCACAGACCCTTTACCTCCGTTGCTACCGTGAGTGAATTCTGATGTGTCACTTGAAATCAATGTTGGTGGCAGAAGATTATAATCACTCGGGTCTTCTTTAACAGGCCTGTCTAACCAAACTATGCCTCGCATTTTATCAGGTCTCCACCATAACTTCACATACTCTTTTCTATGGTCCCACAAATTGGAAGATGCGCCAATGCCAAAAACTATATGGTGGAGCCTTGTGTTGACATGGTTTTCAGGATTTTGCTGCTGCTGCTGCCCATCAGCTGCTGATAGTGTTCTCTGTGGAAGAGGATCAACTGATATTGTTGAGCAAGAATAACGTTGATGAGGAACAATAGTAATATTGAAAGCTTCTTTGAGTAAATTGGAGGTGAACAATGAGTTGAGAGAGAAGACGATGCAGATAACACTGAGCATACATAGAGAACAAAACATTAATTTTGGAATGGGAAAAGTGAAGCAAACAGTTTGTTTCATGCTTGTCACATAAAAATTTTCTTGATGTTTTCATGGAGTTGTAGAAGCAGAACATGAAGCAGAAAATGAAAATAGATAAAGAATGGTAGCTGAAGCTGAGAGAGTTATAATTATCTTAATTATTTTTGTTCCAGTTAGAGAGATAGTCACATATAACTGATATTGTTGAGGAAGAGTGTTGGTGCAGATATTGATATTAGAGGGACAGTCACATACATTAGAAGTCTAAAGTCATTACAAGTATTTATTACCTCAAAGATTAATGTAACCCAAGAATTACCATACTCCTACAAAAAATTGCTTGGTAAATAATAAAATATAATAATTAAACAAAAATACTAAGGTAATTAATGTTATGCTTTGCAAATATTTAAACAAACTCAAGCTTCTATTTCAACAAAGGCTGGTTGGCACTTGACGTCTTTCTCAAGTGGCAAGAGCATTTGTTTTTGAAGCAAGTATGGGGGTTCAAATCTTCTCTCCCACAACACTAGAAAATTTATTCTTATAAATATCTAGACTTACGAGATTCACCTTGTGGTGACCCATAAAAACAGAGTAACAATCCTGACTCCTATACTTTGCTTTCGCTATTAAAGTGCTTTCGCCATTAAATAATATAGATTGATATAATGGTGTATGGAGTAGATTCTCGGATAAGAGTTAGCTTAGCAGTATAATTTTTGGTTGTTGAGAGTAGTCGCAGCCATAGCTTAAACATTGTAATAATTTTGTTTTTCTTTTTTATATTATGTAATGTAAAATAACTTCTGTTTGATTTACTTGCTTTTCTTTTTTTTTAATAATAGATCAAGTTTTTGAAACAAATATAACTTATTAATCCCAGACCTAGTCATGGCTCCCTGTGCTAAGTTTAATCACCTGTGTAACGATAGTAACCAAAAAAAAAAAAGTGAGAGTAGAAGCAGTTATAAAAAAAAAATAACAACAATTTCTGGTTTCTGGTTTAGCTAATGGTATTATAGTTCAAGCTTTAGTTGCTGACAAAGGAAGCAATTTTGTTCTTCCAGGAACAAAAGACCTAGCCACTATGAACTTCCTTTCAAGATTTTGAACAGAAGAGCCTCTAGCTGAGTACTTACTAATCAAAAAAGCATTATGTTTCAGTAAACATCTAGAAATAGTATCCTGAACTGCCGGATTTGGTTCTGCTTTTAACCTGATCCTTCTTCACAAAACTCAAACGCTTTGGATCAATCACATCAACTTGGATTAGTATTGTCTTGCCATCGTTTTTATCATTCCATTGGATCGATTCCTTCTCTAGTTGCTTCAGGATCTGCAGAAGAAAAATTTTATGCACGTCAGAATCTTTCATTTAAAATTCAAGTGCAATAGAAAGCCAATGCAGCAAAGAGAGAGGTGCAAAAAGTAAACATGTAACCTGTTATCAGATTCAACAGAAGAGAATAAAAGAACTGCAAATGATACTCTTAACTTTAGTTTCTAGCATAATTTTGGAAAGTATTATTTACAAACAAGGGCAATTGGATGATAAACACATATTCATAAATGAAGAATTTCAGTAAATAACATTTATTTGGAAGTCGAGTCATGATAATCCGGTTAAATAAGTCATCGGTTTTTTTGGGATATTGAGGGTCCTGATATTACTCCATGAACAAGTCTGCATTACAAGCTTTAATTTTGAACTTCATATAATTGATTAGTCTTGCTCTTGTATTTGGGTTCTTGCATTGCTCTCCCAATTCTTAAAAGCAATTTTGTAGTATTTTATTAGAGTAAAAAGCCAACAGCGATATTAGCATCTATAATGAGGCTTAAGAAACCTAAGAATACAATGTTTTAGTTTCACAAATTCCCAGGAAATGCTTTCATATTATGAAAATATTTACCATTAAACCTTGAGACATTTATCAGGAAATGAACATAATTTAACTTGGTAATGAAAATAACTAGAAATTCCAGTCATACCAGTCTTCTTGTCCGTGCCTCTTTACCAGTATTTTCATCATCGCTCCCCATTGTGACTCTTAGGTACTTAATAGCTGACAAAAGCCAAGAAAAAAGTTGGTTCGTGTTCTTGTCACTAAATGTGAAGAAAACAGTGGAAGAAAAATGAAAACTTACAAGAGATGCCAGAAATTGAGGTCAAATGAAGCCTCAACAGGCTTAAAGCTTCCTTCGGTTCAAGACCATGCAATTTAAGAGACATTACCTCCCCATCTCTGCAATCAAAGTCAATTAATGTTATCATATGAAGCAACGTTTAAAAGGTGCAAGAAAGTCTAGAATATACTTTGCACAAACCTGGTTTCAACAAGCTTTTGACAAGATTTATCATCTGCTTCTCGGGCTTTGTTATTAAAAAATTGTCCCTAAATATCCCAACACTATTAGAAACAAATCATTCACGTAGTAAATTTACATGACTGTATCAGTGGTTTGGGGGGAGTAAACCATAACAGGCTGCTCAGTAATTTACATGACTGTATCAATAGTTTGGGGGAAAAAAATCATAACATGTTGCTCAATTGTTCTAAGCCTCATCCACGTCCGATACTATTTGAACAGTTCAAAATTTCAGATTCCTAATGTTATGCCATAGCCCCGTAAAAGAACCAAGAAATAGCAGCAGTATTGCTGGCATCAAAAACAAGATTTTTCCATAAAATACAGCAATCACGGGAATTAAATTTTTTTACATTTTTTAAATACCCTGTTATTGAATATATGGTAAAAAATAACATTAATTTCATGGTCATCAGAAACCGTAAGAGGCTTCTATAAAGAATTGCACTTATATTATATAAAGACATCATTACAATTTTGTACCATGTGATTTCATCTTTTGGCCAAACTAGTCATGTAGTTTTTTTCAACATTTAAGTACCCTATATTTCATATTTTTTTTACATTTTAGTACCTTTCCAACTAATATCATCATTATTTTATAAGAAAACATTGATATAGTATTAAAATTCAATGATAAATTTATTCTATATATGATTTATGATATATTTAACCAATTAGTTACTTTTAAAAATATTATAAATTTATTTTAAAAATTATTTCTTTTTATTTATAAGAAAATTAAAAATACATCTAAACTTATTTTTTTATGAGTTAATTGTAGTTAGTTGAATGATTTGTCAAATCCATATTATTTTAACATTATAGTATATATTTTAAATAATAATTGTTAGAAGTGTATTAAAATGTAAAAAAATTATGAAACACAGGGTATTTAAAAAATGAAAAAAAAAAGCACATTACTAATATTGTCTAAAGGTGAAACCACAGAGTACAGAATTGTATTTATCCTTTATATAAAAATTCAAAGAATGATAAATAATAAAAGAAAATAGCAAGCACTTGCATTTATGAGTGAAGCAAAATTGCAGTGTCTAAGCATCAAGATAACGAAAAATAAAAATCACAACCTGTTCAAGGAGTTTATTTGCCCTTGCATGATCACCCTTGACAAATGCATCAACAGCCTGCAACGTAACTAAGGCAGTTTTAACTCAAATCATCCGCATCAAAAATATTGCTAACAATCATCGTGTTAAAGAATCTGTACGGTACCATTGCATAACGTAATCCAAACTTAATGTGAGGAGGAAAAGATTATTCGCGAAGCAACACAAACAGAATTGTGTTCCAAATGTAAATCCATGGCTATCATACCTCCTATATTGAGATCCATATAATGGCCATTATCTTATCAAAGTCAAAAAGTTTTCCTTGCCATATCATCAGTTATATGTGGTATACTAATCTTCCACAAGCACATTTTCTAGAGGCTTATAAATGGAAAACTTACAGCTTTGTAGTACTCTTTCATTGTAATCCAATATTCTTTGACAGCTGTTCGTAGGACCTCGTAGCTATTATCGGCATCCTCTGCTTTAACCAAGGAAGATACACAATTTCCAGAAAGCAGAAACAAATTGTTACACTATGAAAGGGTGAAAACACCTAACCAGTAAGATTTCTATCATACTCAGAAAGTAAATCAGCCCATAATTTTAAATATTAGTGCTATAGTTACTTCGTCCTAAGCATGTATGGAGTTGAATGCAATCTCATAATACAAGTCTACGACATGAAAATAGGTGGACAAGAAGCCAAGGGCTTGGGATTGATCTAAACAAACCACTAAAATACATGGACCAGTGTGCCACCTAATGAATAATTTGTTAGGAACCAGGACAATCTAATACAACCAAGAAATAATACATATCTTAAGATTTCAATAACAAACAGAACTATGTGTTAACAAAGCTTCCACTTTATGATGTAAGCATCATAAAGTTTTGAGTTCATACCTTCTCCATTAACTATGTGTGATTCTGCAGCAGAAGACTTGTCTTCTTTAGTAGCATCCTTAGGAAGATCAAACACTGGTTTACGAAATGTTTTTGGTTTCTTCACTGCCCTAACTAGGCGCGTTCTTTTTGGTTGTTCCTCACATCTATCTGGAACATCAAATAGTGACTGTAGCAGTTTCTTCTGAAGGTCAATTCTATCTTTTTCTCTATCTGTTGAACCTCTCAAGTTTCTCTTCATCAATCCAGCCCCATCACTACATTGGTGCAAATAAAAGAAAAGAAATTAATTGATACAAGTAAAATGAGATGACATCTTTTTCTAGAAATGGTAAAATTAATTTCTGGAAGGAAGAAATAAAAACTACTAAACCATATCAAAATGGACTGAAAAACCTTTGAGTAGAATCTAGCAGTTGCATTTGTTCTTCAAGCGAAACAACTTCCTGATCTGAACATTTTCCTCTAGACTGTTCAATAACATCAGATAAAATGTTTCTTCAAAATATAACTTATATGAAAAAAAGCATATCTTCCGTATAGAGTAGGACTTGCAGAAATTAAATACAGATAAGGAGGCATACATCTTCAACAGTCATGCCATGATCTTCACACATGTCAAATGATGCGACCGATAAATCCAAGAGCTTGTCAATGCTCTGCATGCCCGCAAGGAAACTGATTGTTTAGGATAGAACTTACAAGATTAAACTATCTAGGATAAATATGAAAGTAAACTGCAGATGGCGTACATGAAGTAATTTTGGATACCTCTATGCTGACTATTTGCATATGTTATTGGGACTCCACTAAGCTAATAGTAAGGATTTTACAAATAAAAAGAGTGCCAATAGCATCATATGGGCATAAGATATAGCTCCAAATGATTGTAGATGCAATTAAGATACAAATTAAGAAATTCCTTGCAGCTATCGAGAGAAATGACTAAATAAACAAAGAGGAAAAAAAAAACACTACAGAAACTAGTACTCTAAAGTACTAATAATAAACTAAAGATTGTCATATCATAAAACTCAGTCGTAAAGATCAACTTCAATTGTAGCTTTGGCCATCTTGAAAATGATACATTAAACATGCATCACATTTAAAAATCAGAAATCAATTCGAAATTGAAGCTTCTACTTTCTTATCTTTGAAAATTTTCAAAAAAGAATACAGTAGTAATAAGCTTCATTAGTTGATATTCTCTGACAAAAATTTCCACATGTATTTAAATTGATAAAGAGTTAAAATAATTACTGCTTGCAATGTATCTATTTCCACATTTTTGTATATTGATAAAGAGTTAAAATTATTGCTGCTTGCAATGTATATAACGTTGGTTTATCAGCACCCATTGGTAAAAGTAATGCCAATCACAAAAGTTTTTCACCTTTATGTTATCCTGCATAACTAATAAAATTGTGGCCACCACCATTTCTAAGAATTCATGTTCAGTTACTTCAAACTTTTAATACTGAGAATACACAGCATTTAATATTTTTTATTTTTCTAAACAAAGGTGTACGAGAAGTAAATTAAAGTGTAAACTTCACCTTTTGCATGTCATACCCACAAAACCCTGCAAAACGAAACAAATGACAGATTAAGTTTATTGCAAAGGGAGCAAACCAACCTTATATATAAAACCACATAACCACATTCATAATCCAAAGCATAATAAAAAAATACATACAAGATTCATCTTAAAATCATTGCATTGTGATATACAAGCAGAGGATGACACCTTAAACTTCAAAGAAAGAAAAGGTGACAAAAAAAGAAAAGATGAAGATCATTTCCAAATGAGCTATTGCAGCTAGAACCATAGCGTTCAATCCACTTCAAAGATAGAAGGCACGGATCCTTTAAAACATTACAGATCCCAATTAGATCTGCAACTGCAGAATGCCTCAACATATGTTCACCTTTAAAAAATATATAGGTTGTCATCAGTTTGTAAATTGCCTATCTGCGGCACATGCATATCCCAAATGAGCATCAAAAGTATTTCATATGTTGTATTGAATGGCTAAAAAAGGCCATCCAAGATTGTTACAGGGAAAGGAAAACTACTTGCAGGAAAATGTCTTTTTATATTGTTAAACATTTTAGCTATTGGATTTTACATCTTTCCATGCCTCTATCCACATAGCATTTATTTAACTACACTATAGGAAAACCAGTATTTTTTTTTCTTTCACTGGTAGTCTTATATAATGATACACCTGACATCCTTATATAATCAATGTGCCCAGTAAATTATCAACTAGTAACCTTTTACAGATGCATTCATGAATTATCTACCAAAACTTATCAGGTCTACGTAACTGTACTCATTGGGTTGTCATTTGCATCAAAATGTATGGATAGCAAAAAGGCTTTTAAAGTATATGATATATCCATAGCACATTAATGATTGTTAAAATTTGACAAAGAACATAACTATCAATCAAAACTCAAATATTAATAAATTATGCAAAAAATAGGAGTATTTTGCAAACCGTAATTTACTAAAATGAGGCAGAATCATTTAATTCACAATTAGCTATTACCTAGAAAATTTGATGCTCCTGTTATATAAAGGCAACAAGAAGTAACAAACCCAATCAGTGGAAAGAGAACGGACTTTAGCCTTTAGGAACAAGCGCATGATAAGGCCTAGTTTTACAATTCCAGTGAAGCTAATACCTACAGACACTATATTCTAATAGAGTTTTCAAGTAATAATTTTTTTCCAGTTGCAAATATCAATAATTGATGGCAAACTATGATCAGCACAGGAACCTACTAGAGATACTTTGACATGCGCAATGAGGCACATCACTTGTCTACTTCATAAATATTTGAAGAGAAAGTGGATATGCTAAACACAAAGCATTCATGAAACAAAGCATGAAATCCAGGTATTTGTTGGACCAAACTCTAGCTTAGATGTTAAAGATTAATGTAAGCTATAAAAGCTGCGAAAACATAAACCTTAATCTTTTGATAAAGGAACTAACTAGATCATAACTGAAGTTTTTAGATAGCTTGAATAGAGTTAAAGGTAAAGCATTACCAAGAACCTCTTGTATCACAGACATATCAAGTTGAAATCCCTCTCCAAGCATCTTAAAAAGAAATTCCTCAATATCAGATCGAGCAGGTTCATTCCTCATCGTAGTACTTGATGGATTTTTCTCACTCCAGAGCTCAGAGACTGGAAAATCCTCAGACTCTAATATCAATGGTTTCTGTACTTCACTAACCTCATTCTTCAATGGCCTAGTTTTAGCATACTCTTTGCCAATTACACTCGAAACAGAACCCATTGATGCAGGACAATTTTTTGACTTCTGTTCTTTGATTCTTTTTCCCCCATCAGAAGCATTCTCAAGAAGAATTCCAGATGGAAATTCTGACAATGCTATACTTCTATTGTCTGACCCAGAATTTAACTCCACTGGTGCTGCATTTTCATAAGTACTTCCCTGCAGACTACACAGGAATTCAGCTGCCAAATTTTTGTCTTGTCTGGACTGAAAATAAGCACAGGCAACATCCTTGAGTGAAATTTGTGGGCCAAAAACTTGAAGAAGCTCTTCCAAGTCCTTGTCCATATCACAATCAGCAATTCTTGAACTACTTGCTTCCATTTCCACATATACTAGATGGCAATAGGCCAAAAGGAAGGGCATATTCCAATCAATTTTAACATAAAACCCAATTAAGTTGACCACCAACAACAAACAATTAAATATCATTAACACCCACATACAAAATTAAGCAAAGAAATCACACACTAAGAACATTGTGAAAATTTTCTAACAAATTATGGTGAGATCAGTGTTAGTCCTAATCCTTCAGCACTTCCTCTACTATGAAATTTCCATCAAGAGACTTGAGATTTATGAACAAGAGATTTCACATGTAAATTTTAGTGAATAATTTTTAAGAAATGGATTATTATCATTATTATCCCTAATTGCTTAGCTGAGAAGAAAGGAGGAGAAAAATAAAATTAGGGCATAACAAAAAAAAGAACATAAAAATCAAAATCTGGAACCTAAATTACAAGTGTACCACAATTCAAACATAAGTCAACAGAAAGTCAAAGAATATTCTTCATCAGCTCAATTTTTTTTTCTTCCGTTATTTTCATTTTCTCACCAACCAAACAGAAAATAATCAACTCAAGTATCTTATTTTTTCATATATATATGTTTACATTTATTTCATAAATTTTATATGAATTATAAACAAAAAAAAAAAAAAATCAATGTAACAGAAAACATAAAGAGGAAAAAACTTAACTAAAAAAAATTAAATTTTCTTAGGCAAAAAGAAAAAATTACTTGTACGTTTTTGTTATTTTCTAGGGAACCAAACAGAAAATAAGAGAAATGAGAAAAATATGAGCATATAGGCATTGTTGTTGATTTGAGAGATGTGAACTTCTTACAGAGAAAAATTGCTGTTTTGTAGGTTGCAGGTTATGCTTCTTGTGCAAGAAAAAAACCCCAAAAAGAAAAATGTCAGTGTGATGCGAGTGATGATGACAAGAAAAATTACGTCATGATTTTAACGTACAATTTGAAAATGACCTTCTAGTTCTGAGGAGACCGTGACCGGGAATAATTGAAATAATGATAATAATTATTATTATGTACCAGTGTCAGTATTTTTATTTATTGTGTTGTATTTTAGTCATATCTATTAAAATATATATATTTAATATTTGTCTAACTTTTGCTATATTTTCTGATGGTCAATGAAATATATAATCCATAGAAAAATACTTTACTGTAATGTCTAATTAACTTTAAATATTTATTTTACTAAAGACTAAAATATTTAAAATATTATTGAAAATTAAAAAAAATAAAATATATTTTTTGTTGGATTTCTTTTTTTAAAATATGGATCTGTATAAAAATAATAATTCAACATTAACACAACATAAATTCAATGCAATTTACTTCCGAAGCAATTTTAAATTCCATTTTCCTCTTTAATTTCTTTTTTGGTTTTTTGTCACTGCACAAATACCTCTTTAATTTATTTAATTCTAATGGTTTTTATTAGATTTTTCATAGTTTAAGTCTCATACTTTGTTAATATCATCTTGTTATTTCTTTTAATCAAATCTTTCAATTTATTTCCAGTTTCTTTATCTTTTAATTAGTTCAATCAATTTAAGCTTCATCACAATTTGAATAAGTTTGTACGAGTAAATTCAATAATTTATAATTTATAATTTATAATTTAAAGCGGTATCTTTTGGATTCATACAATTGTGGGTAGAAATTAGAAGATGCCCCTTGTTTAGGGTGTGGATTTTTGAACTCCACTAGTTTATTTTTGCACTCATCTTTTAATTTATTTGGATTACAAATTACATCATTATCCTTTAGTTAATATGTTTATTCTTTTATTAATTACAATTCTTAAACTACCCTTTTTTAATTGTTCATCCAATTAACCATTTAATGTTTAAGATTTTAAACCCAAAGGTACAACTTCCAGTTGTTATCTCAACTTTCCAAATGGTTAACTTTTCACATATATAATATTATATATTCTGGAGATATTTATGTTGTTATAAAGACAAAACGGATCATGTCATGCTTTTTACCTAATTTTTCAACAATTTTGTAAAGTTATTACGTTTTTATTTTTTTTCCATCTTCCTCTAGAGAGAGCACTGATGCCACATTTTGCCAAATATTTAAATAAAAAATTAAATTCAGTCCTTGAAAATGTTTAATCTTTCACTTCTACTTTCTTACAAAACTTCATAGAATCCAATTTCTACAACTTTGTCCTTTGGAGCCCCATGAACATGAACTTCTAAAAACGAAATATTTTTTAATATAAAAATTCATGAATAGTTTATTATATAAAAAAACATGCTAATTAAATTTCTTGCACAAAAGACAATATTTCTTAATTTCTAATATCTTTACAAAGAGTATAGACTAACATCCAAAAACAATACAAATTAAAAAATTCCAAACTTCAAATATATTCAATCACCAATAACTTGCAATCTTTTGCATTATGACTCCACAAAATGCATCAGACATTCCTGTAACAACAACACCAAATGAGAATTACTTTTCTTTTATTATTTAACTAACTAAAATTAAAATTGAAAAAAATAAAATCATCAATAAGAAGAATTAAATCAT
>CATIWO010870342.1:0-10496 GCA_949673435.1 Macaranga tanarius | reverse complement strand
TTTTTTTTATTTATCAAACTAAAATAGAAAAATTAAATTTATTTTTAGTTTATAAATTATAGTGGCTGAATTTATTTTTTTTTCATGATTTTAGTCAAATTAAATTTTTATTCACTAAAAAATTATTTTATTCTTTATTTTTAATTATAATAAATAAAATTTTATTTATTTTTTACTTTAGTTAAATTCTATTTTCTTTTCATTCTTTCAAACTTAATATTTTTATCTTTTATGATAATATTTCAATTTTATTTTTTATTTGTTTTATTTTAATAATATTCAGTATATTTTTTCAAATTTAATATATATGAGTGAAAAAAATTAAATTAAAAAAAATAAGAAATTGAAATTTAATATAAAAAAAGGCATTTAAGATAAAATATATTGAATATTAGATTATAGTAGTTAAATCACAGTAAATTGACTTAGATACCTTTTTTTTATATTAGATTTTAATTTCATATTTTTTCAATTTTAATTTCCTTTTTCACTGATATATATTAAATTTGAAAAAATATACTGAATATTATTAAAATAAAGTAAAATAAAAAAATTAAAAGTTTCTAAAAAATAAAATATAAATATTAAATTTGAAATAGTGAAAAGAAAAATACAATTTAACTGAAATAAAATATAAATAAAATTTTTTTTATTATAACTTAACATAAAAATAATAATTTTTTGGTGAATAAAAATTTAAATTGACTAAAATCATGAATAAAAAAAATTAAATTTAACCACTATAGTTAATATAATAAAAATAATATATAATATATAATATATAATTTTTCTAGTTTAGTTTGATAAATAAAAGTTATTAGAATAAAAAAGAAAATAAAGTTTAATATAAAAGTAGAGTATTTAAGTCAATTTACTGCTTAAAATATGACACATAGACACTTTAACTTGTAAAACTGCTACAAACACAATTTTAGAAATTTTTAACAGGTTACCTAATTGTAAAAAAAATTATTCAAACACCAAAATAGAAAAAGTGAAAAAGCTTAGATACCATATGTATATTTATCCGGATAAATTATACAAATGGTGTATGAACTTTTTAATTTTTGCTATTTTGGTGGTTGGACTTTTTTTTTTCTTTTTTTTTGCAATTGAGTGTTTGAACTTAGTATTTTTATATCATTTAAGTGGTTCTGACCGATTAAGGTGGTTTGAATGTACAATCAGCAAGTGTGGGACCCACTTTGACCACTAAAATAACAAAAATTAAAAAGTTTGATCATCAAAATAGCAAAAATTAAAAAGTTCACACACTATTTATGCAATTTATCTCATAAGTTTATGCTGATGTGAAGAGCTATATGGTGTGTGAACTTTTTAATTTTTACTATTTTGGTGGTCGAACTTTTTAATTTTTGCTATTTTGGTAGTCAAAATGGGTCCCACACTTGCTGATTGTACATTTAGGCCACCTTAATCGGTTAGAACCACTTAAATGATATAAAAATACTAAGTTCAAACACTCAATTGCAAAAAAAAAAAAAAAAAAAAAATTCAACCACCAAAATAGCAAAAATTGAAAAGTTCACATACCATTTGTACAATTCTTCCTATTTATCCCTTAATAGAATGATGACTGTAGAAAATGATGAGTTGGCATTTGTTATGTGAGTTGATGTGGTGAATATCTTTTGAATATTCTAAATTCGGCCGTCACATCAGCAAATTACTACCAAATGACTAGCTAATGATACTTAAATTGAAGATTAGTTTCTAAAAGAAAACTAATCGAAATTTAGTATTCAAAATGAAATAAGTGTAAAGTTAGGTGACTATCGAAATATTTAACCCCCACTTGAACCAACATATATTTGGCACTTAAATGTAGATTTTAGTTAGTTAAAAAAATGTAATGGGCGTTTCAAAGCTAATTTTTATGACAATTTTATTGAGATAAAATTTTGAAAATTTGTCATTTTTAATTGGTACTTAAATTTAATAATAAGGTGAGATGATAATAAAAAGGTGAGATCTCTTCTCAAAAAAAAAAAAATTGTGAGATCATTTAGTAACAGAAGTGAAGTTCAAATTTCTTCAAACTTTCCGTCAAAAAAACAATTCTTCTAACTTTTTCCTCTTCCTAACTTATGTAAGAAAAAAAAATATAACTCTATAACTTCTAGTTTACTAGTTCCTTTAATAATTTCCTCGAAAAGAAAAGTCATCCCCTCTTGTTATCGGTTAAATCCTGTTAACCAGGAAGCAATTATTAATTCGCTACACGTCTTTTGTGAGTTGTGCAGGTTGCGGATCAGGATTTGGATTCCTTTTGTTGCTTATCGGTTTGTGGTCATTATACAAGATGATAAAGAGAAGACGAGCCATGAAGCTCAAACAAACATTTTTCAAAAGGAATGGTGGTTTGTTGCTAGAACAGCAACTGTCTGCTACAGCAAATCATGTTGAGCAAACAAAAGTATTTACTTCCAGAGAGTTGGAGAAAGCAACTGACAACTATCACATGAATCGAATCCTCGGCCATGGAGGTCAAGGAACTGTCTACAAAGGAATGTTGACCGATGGAAGAGTTGTTGCTATTAAGAAGTCCAAAGTAGTGGATGAAGACAAACTCGATGAATTCATCAATGAGGTGGTAATTTTATCACAGATTAACCACAGAAATGTGGTCAAATTAATTGGATGTTGTTTGGAGACAGAAGTTCCTCTACTAGTGTATGAGTTCATCCCTAATGGAACACTCTTTCAATATATACATAATCCAAACATAGAGTTCCCAATTACCTGGGAAATCCGTTTAAGGATTGCTACAGAAGTTGCAGGTGCTTTAACCTATTTGCATTCAGCAGCTTCTATACCAATTTATCATCGAGATATCAAGTCTTCAAACATACTTTTGGATGAAAAGTTTAGAGCAAAAGTGGCAGACTTTGGCACTTCGAGATCATTTGAAATTGAGCAAACACATGTGACAACTCGAGTGCAAGGAACTTTTGGATACTTGGATCCTGAGTACCTCCAATCAAGTCAGTTTACAGAGAAAAGTGATGTTTACAGTTTTGGAGTGGTTCTTGTGGAGCTTTTAACAGGTCAAACACCTATTTCTTCATTGCGCTCTGTTAAAGAGAGAAGTTTAGCTACATATTTTCTAGTGTCAATGGAAGAGAATCGTTTATTTGAAATTCTTGATGCTCGAGTTCTGAAAGAAGGCGGAAAAGAAGAGGCTATTGCAGTGGCCAAATTAGCAGAAAAATGCTTGAACTTGAATGGGAAAAAGAGACCTACAATGAAGACAGTGGCGATAGAGTTGGAAGGTATAAGAGCATCTCAAGGAGCTTCTTCGACCATCAATCAACAAGATTATGATGAGGTTGATTATTCTGTAGACACTGCACCATGGGATGCTGCTTCATCTTCAACTGGGTCGCTAAATAGCAGGATCATACGTGCCCGTTTCGATGTGCAACCACTGCTATCTTCTAGCTAATAGCACCTCATGAACAAAGCAAAATAAATGTCTTCCATTCGTTGGAAAATATAATAAACATGAAAATTTCCTATTATGTGTGATCTACCTTGTTAGACAATGTAATGTTGATGCATTGCATTATTCATAAACCTTTTTTTTCAAGTCAATACAAGTGATTGAAATTACGAAAGTTTGATTAGGTGGGAAAGATGCCATAAATTAGCGAGGTTATGCACCCATGTAAATGTTGCTTTCAGGCCAACAATTAGTGAGGCTCTCAAAATCATAGAAGGTGTTACTGAAGTTCCTAAAATACCAGAGAGGCCAGAGGCCACAACTATTTCTCACAAGTCAGTCAGTTCTCCATGCTATGGCACATTAACAAGTGGAAGTACTGGAACCAGCTCATGTACACGCTAGCGAATTCATTACCTCTTCATCTCAATAGATAAGAGTTTTTCAACATGACATTTGCATTGGCAGTACTATAGAATATAGATTTCCATAGATAAGGATTAACCCCATTGCACTTCCTGTTCTATCTCAGCAGCTTCCAAGATTTCATTCTTTGCACCAACCCCATTGCACATTTAGAAAGAATTAAAAACTGTAACAAAAAAAATGTGAGCTTAATAAATTTCACTTTTTGGCTGGTCACGAAATATGCAGAATTTGATGAAATTAATCTAGAATTCAGAGAACTTTGGATTCTCAGAGTAGATGATGGCATTTTAGCCCTGCCTCACAAACGACATTTGAGATCCTCTTCCTCTGCAAAATTTTAGGGTTTATCGCATCTTGCATTTCAAACACATTTGAGATCGCCAACGCCAAAACCTCCTTCCACTGTTTGCTCTCGACAAGATAGAGAAAGAAAATTTTACAACGCCATTTCTGCTCTGGAAATTTTGCTACCAAAACTCCACTTCTGTGAATTTTCAACTCTACCCGACACAAGCTTCCATATATATGACCCACGCACCTGATGCCACGTCAACTGATGTGGCACAACCCAAGTCATAGACTGGCTAACGTGGCATACACCACGTAATATAACCTAATGACATGTGAAAGCCATCTAATAAACTTTGCTGACGTGGTACAAGCCACGTCATGCAAATTATTGATGTGTTGCACGCCACGGCATACGATCCGATGATGTGTCTCTTGCCACGTCATACACTATGCTGCTTGTCCAAACATGTCATAAAACATTGCTGATGTGTCTTGTGACGTGTCTATGCACATCATACAGTTTGCTGACGTGTTTAATGTCACATCATACAACCTAGGTTGCACAGACACCTTTAAAAAGAGTCGTGTTCCGTGTCGGAAACGTTTTGGACACCGACCAGTTTCGGAAACTTGTCGGAAACTTTTTGGGTCCGTTTTGAAAAATAAAATAAAGTTTCGGGTCCGTTTCTGAAAATTAAATTCTCTGTGTCCGTTTTTCCATTTTCCGTTTCCCCATTTCTCTTGCCCGTGCAACCTAGGTGGAGATGATTTTGGAAATATGGAAGATGCCGGATTTTTTGAGTTTGCTAACCTTTCATTAGATGAATCGGAATTAGAGACAATATTTTTCAATGAAGATGTTAATGAGAATGAAATGTAAATTAAATAGAATATTTTATAAATTGATGTGTAAAATTGCTAATGAACATTGTGACTTGAAGTCTTGGTATTTTAATTTTACTTATGTATATGCATAATTATTTATTTATGATTATTGATAAATTATATATTATTAAAGGTGTTATTATTTTATTTATAAATATAGGATAAAATGCAAATTTGTTGATTTTTAAGTTGTTATCATATTTTTAGACATATTTTAAAATTATTTTTATGATAAAAATATCATTAACCATGAAAAATACACTTTTAAATTTAACCTAATTTATAATTTATATAAATTAAATTTTATACTTTTTTATATTTATAAATGTACCTCTATATTTTTAATATTTATACATTAATTCCTATATTTTTAATATTTATAAATTGATCTTAGTGTCCCATTTCCTAAATTTTCTAAAAATGTCATTTTTCCGTATCCGTTTCTCCATTTCCATTTCGAGTTTCCTAGATTGACTAATGCATCTAGCTTCGTTCAAACCTTTTACTTTGTATTGCAATTTCATTTTCTTCTCGATTTGGTTTAGAATCTCCAGATGAATTAGTCAACATGTACTATTATATGTTTGAATGGGTTAATTATCTTACCGATTATCTCTATATATTTCTATTCATTCTTTTTACTTTCATCAATTTAATTAGCTTAGTATCTAAATGCAATTCTTAGTTCTTTTATTATTTTTTATTCACTTTAGTTGTTTTTTCTAATTAATTATGAAAGCTTCAAGTTCAAATTTTCATGATCATTATTCATTAATGTTGATTGTATATTTAAGATTTATTAAATCTTTGATAAATAAAAAATCAGGGGAATTTTTTTAATTAAATGTTCAAATATAAGTCAATTTTGGACACATTCAAATTCTTGAATGATCACTTTTGATGACTTTAGTTTTTCTGGGCCAATAACTATGGTGATATTTATGAGAGAGATAACTTCCAAAAAATAGGATTAACCCCAATTTCAGATACTGAATTCAGCAGGCCATGGAATGTTGCTTCATTGTTAACTGGGGTCATTGAATAGCAGTACACCAAAACCCTTTGGATGAAAAATCCTTACTTTCTAATGCCACTTATTGATGTTCATCTGCTATCAATTATCATTAATTTACAGCTTATCCCCCCAAAAAAAAAAAAAAAGTATTATCATTTATATATGGTCATGTATTTCATCCTGCTTAAGTAAAAAATATCATCAAGTCAAAAACCTTATTCACTAATTCAACTAACAAAAATATATGGGTAGAATCTTCTTTTGAATCAATAGGAAAGATTTGAGAATGGGCTCCAAGTTGGCAAAAATAGCAACTCATGAACTACATACACTATTAAACACAAATTCAATTTCGGACAGATTCCAATTCTGACTTAAAAACTTAATCTGTTCTTTTCTTGAATAATAATAATAAGTTATTAATAACTAATGAATAAACTTCCCAAAATAGATGTTTCTTGTTTTTCATTTTAATCAAAGAAAACAGCCTGAGAACCACGGCATAGATAAGAGTCAGGCGAAACAGTAGTTTACTACTTCAACTTTGGCAGGCTGAAACACTTAAAATAATACAACTAAAAAACAGGATTCTTTATAGAAAAAAATCAAACCATTTCCCTATTTATTATCATATTCAAGTACTTGTTAACAAGGGTAGCTTCATCTCTCAAAAATATAGCCAGGGAATGGCCATTGTGCAGGAAAAACTCCATCTAATTCTGACAATACTATGGCTAAACCAAGCACTAATGGCTTCAAGCAGGCCAGCATGTCAAGATTCTTGCGGTGGGGTTAGCTTGCAGTTCCCTTTTGGAATTGGAAAAGATTGCTATATGAGTGATAGCTTCGAGGTATCTTGCAACGACTCTCATGCGCCTTCAAAACCTTTCTTAACAAGCATCAACATGGAGTTGCTGTCCGTTTCAACAGAGCCAGGAAGGTTGACAGTCAATAATCCAATTATTAGGTCCAATTGCAGCAACAAAGCCTCTACTGGTACAGAGGTTTCCCTGTCAGGCACTCCTTTTTTATTTTCAAACGACTCTAATAGTTTCACAGCAATGGGCTGTGACAATTATGCCTTGCTTGTTCATAATGGTCAAAAGGTCGGAGGGTGCCTGTCGATCTGTCTAGACAGTACCAACACAAGTGGCTGCTATGGCCTTAATTGTTGTCAGGCCACAATTCCTCCTTATGTGCAGTCTTTTGAAGCAAACATGACGAACCCTTTTAGCAGCGAAAGGAGTGATCAAAACAGCTGCAAATCTGCTTTCATGGTTAGCCAGGATTGGCTTTCATCTAAATCAACAACTATTGATGAAGTGCAACAAATGGATCATGTCCCTGCGGTACTAGAATGGGCAAAGTTTCAAGGGTATTGTGATATAAGCGAGACTCCCATCAATTGCACATCCGAGTATTGTTGGACACAACTAAGCAGAAATCAATTCTGTATTTGTAGACAGTGTCAAGGTAACAAGTTCTCATTTAATTATTTCATGTCTTTCACAGTGCTAAGACTAACCGAAAAAAAGTGAAAATTTTTGTTTTTGCATTCCAAATCAAGATGCACCATATCACAATTCATATTCTTGAATTTTCCTTTTTCGGCTGAGTTTCGTGATGGGCTGTTGCACAATAGATAAATGTCAGCCCAAGAGAAGAAGGCTGCTGAGGTTTATGGTTTATTCTGTTATGTCACAGATCCGGGCAAATGCACTGATCCGAAGAACTATTACTTGTGTCAACTATACTGCATGTATACGCCAGGCGGATACAACTGTACTTGTCCTTCTGGACATCATGAATTAGCTAACAATTGCTACCCAGATAGAGCTTTTGTTGGAAAATCTCGGAACAATGCAATCATTATAGGTATGCAATTATATCCTTGATTTTGTGTTTCATTGTAGTGTTGAAATCTCTATTATATATGATTCCACACAGATATATTAAATTGCTTGTATCAGGTCCTATAGGAAATATGGTAAACTCTAAGCTATCTTTGTGAGCTGTGCAGGTTGTGGATCAGGCCTTGGATTCCTTCTTTTACTTATTTGTCTGTGGTCATTGTACAAAATACTAAAGAGAAGGCGAGCCATGAAGCAGAGGCAAAAATTTTTCAAAAGGAATGGTGGGATGTTACTAGAACAGCAACTGTGTACTACTGAAAATCATGTTGAGCAAACAAAAGTATTCACTTCCAGGGAGTTGGAGAAAGCAACTGATAACTATCACATGAATCGAATCCTCGGCCACGGAGGTCAAGGAACTGTCTACAAGGGAATGTTAACAGATGGAAATGTTGTTGCTATTAAGAAGTCCAAAGTAGTGGATGAAGACAAGCTTGATCAATTTATCAATGAGGTGGTGATTTTATCACAAATCAACCATAGAAATGTGGTTAAACTGATTGGTTGTTGTCTGGAGACAGAGGTTCCTATGTTAGTTTATGAGTTCATTCCTAATGGAACACTCTTCCAATATATACATAATCCAAGTGAAGAGTTCCCAATTACCTGGGAAATGCGTTTGAGGATTGCTACAGAAGTTGCAGGTGCTTTAGCTTATTTGCATTCAGCAGCTTCCATACCTATTTATCATCGAGATATCAAGTCTTCAAACATACTTTTGGATGAAAAATACAGAGCAAAAGTGGCAGACTTTGGCACTTCGAGATCAATTTCAATTGATCAAACACATGTGACAACTCGAGTGCAAGGAACTTTTGGATACTTGGATCCTGAGTACTTCCAATCAAGCCAGTTTACAGACAAAAGTGATGTTTACAGTTTTGGAGTAGTTCTTGTTGAGCTGTTGACAGGTCAAAAACCCATTTCTTCATTGCGCTCTGTTGAAGAGAGAAGTTTAGCTACATATTTTCTAGCATCAATGGAAGAGAATCGTTTGTTTGAAATTCTCGATGCTCGAGTTCTGAAAGAGGGTGGAAAAGAAGAGATTATTGCAGTGGCTAAGCTAGCAGAAAAATGCTTGAACTTGAATGGGAAAAGGAGACCTACAATGAAGACAGTTGCAATAGAGTTGGAAGGTATTAGAGCATCTCAAGGAGCTTCTTTGACCATCAATCAACAAGATTATGATGAGGTTGATTATGCTGCAGCTGACTTCACTGCGCCATGGGATGTTGCTTCATCTTCAACTGGGTCGCTGAATAGCAGTACCATACGTGCCTGTTTCGATGTGCAGCCACTGCTACCTTCTAACTGATAGCGCGTTACGAACAAAGCAAAATAAATGTCTTCCATTCATTGGACTATATAAATTCATGAAAATTTCCGATAGTGTGTTATCTAGCTTGTTAATTAGACAATATAAACAGGTTGATGCATTGCATCATTGAACCTTTTGCTTCAATACACTGATTGAAATTTTAAACTGGTGAGTGTTGCTATTTCAGGAAACATCCTCGCAGAGGAAACAACACAAAAAAAAAAAAAAGCCAATTAAACGCTTCTGTACTTGGTAGGATGCTTTATGGAAAAACATGTTTCATTTTTCAAGTCGATTCGGATGGACTTGATAAAGGGGTGATTAAAAAAATAATCAACCTTACTTTTGAAATTTGGTTAAAGTTGCATTAATAAATAGGGCTATTTACCAAATTGTGGTTCAAAATTTCCAAAATTCCGTTTTTATGGTTGATTTTAAAAAAATTCCATTTTTTGTGGTTTGTTTTAAAAAAAATCCAAATTTATGGTTCGGTTTGACTGACCAAATTTTTTGACTTTTTTTTAGGGGCCATTTCGCCTGTGGGAGTGGCGAAATGCCTTGACCGAATCGAACCGATCGGTTCGGTCAGTTACCGATTCGATTTGGTTTAATTTTGGTTTTTAAAAATATATAACCGACTGGTTTGGTTCAATTTTTGTTTGATTGTATAAAATATCATAATTTTTTTGCAATACATAAATAGTAACATGCAAAATTGTACAAAAAGTTACTATTTTACTATTTATCAAATTACTGTTCAGATATCCATTTCCAACACAGCTTGGGTCAAAAAAATTAATGTAATTTTCTCATTGTCGTGGTATTTTTTTCCGAAATTTGAAAACTGAAATCGAACCAAACCAGTCAGTTATATATTTTTAAAAACTAAAATTAAACCGAACCGAATTAGTAATCGACCGAACTGGTCAGGTCGGTTCGATTTGGTTCGGTCAAGGCATTTCGCCTGTCCCACAGGCGAAATGCCTTGGCCATTTCGCCTGTGGGACAGGCGAAATGGCCCAATGCCTAAGGGGCCATTTTGCCTCTCCCACAGGCGAAATGACCCCTAAAAAAAAATCAAAAATTTTAGTCAGTCAAACTGAACCATAAATTTGGAATTTTTTTTAAAATAAACCACAAAAGTTGAAATTTTTTAAAAAACAACCAATTTACAAAATTTGA
>CATIWO010870338.1:0-16963 GCA_949673435.1 Macaranga tanarius | reverse complement strand
GTTATATTTTGTTAGTTTATATATGAATTTTATGTGCTATTAATAGCAATTAATTGATGTTATAACAATTAATTACATTCGATATCATTTTTAATTTTATCATTGTGTGTGTTAGAACCGAATCTCCGTACCGAACCGTACCAAAAAATTGGTATGACACGGTATCCCTGTACCGAACCGTACCAAAAAATGATAATGGTAGTAGAGATTTTATTTTTAAAATCTCTAAAATTTAGTACGGTACTGAAAAAAAATTTTCCGGATTTTTTCGACCCGTGCTCACCCCTATTCGGTAGGATTTCAATGGATAACTTTGTATTACATATTAACATTTATTTTTGTTAACTGTGCTTTCAACAATCAATTTGAAAATGTTAACTATTTTCATGGCATTTTGAAGTGAAAAATGATATTCTTACACTATTTTAATAAAAATTTTAGAGTTGGATATGGAAAAAGAAAAATAAAAGAGATATTAATTAGAATAAATTTTAAAAAATGGTCTGTTTGACCAAGCCTGTTTCTTTTTTAGTCCGGCCCATTTTATTTTTTCAGAACTGATTTTCGCGTTTAAAATTTTGTCTCAGCTTGTTTTTATTTTTTATTTCTCGTCTTCTTTGTATAACAGCGGTTTCCAGTCGATTTTTTTACTTCATTTAATGAGCTTTTGAATTTGCGTTCTCGTCGTTTGGTTTTCTTCATCTTTTCAGTTGTGTCTGCTCTTTGTTATCTTTCTTCATCTTTTCAATTTTTCTTGTTTTTATTTTTTTAACCAGTATTTTCTTGTTGATTTGAGTTTTAAGTTAGTTATTAAGGTGAAAGATAGCAGTGAAATTATTTCTAAGAGAATTTCTAGTCGTGTAATTGGTGGTGTTGCACAGTCTTCTCCTTTGTCTAGAAAGAAGAAGGATATGAATTCTCCGTCATCTAAAATGATCATTCTTTCTAAAAAAAAGAAGAACGACGGTAAATTTAAGAAGAATTACAGTGTTGCTAAGAAGAAAAAGATGTTGTCCTTTACTGAAAGCTCTACTAAAAAATCTGAAACTTGCTATAAGGTATGTTTACTTTTTATTGCTTGTTGTTGTTGCTGTATATATTAATTTAAGTTTGTTTCTTTTTGTTGCTTGATATTGTTACTGTATATGTTGATTTAGGTTTATTTTTTTTATTGCTTGTTTTGATTTTTAGGGTTTTTTTTTCTTTTTGTTATTTGTTGTTGTTTTTGTATATGTTGATTTAGGTTTGTTCCTTTTTATTGCTTGTTTTGATTTTTAGAGTTATTTTGTTACTTTTTGTTACTTTGTTATTGTTGTTGCATATGTTGTTTTAGGTTTGTTTCTTTTTTTTTTTGCTTGTTTTGATTTTTTAATATAATTTTTATTATTTATTTCAGGAATGGGAGTATTTTGTTAAGCCAGATGAGAGTTTTATGAGTAGGATTTCTTGTTGTATGAATGAGAATGTAATTGCACAGTTGAAGAAGAAGTTGACTGAAAGCCAATTGAATTTGTTTAGAAAAAGTTGTTTTGGTTATTTTTTAGATATAAAGGATGTTAAAGTGCAGCCTCAGATTCTTCATTGCTTGCTTTTAAGGAAAGTATGTCAATCTAAATCTGATGAAATTTGGTTTGACATTTCTGGTTTACGTTTAAGATTTTCTATTGGTGAATTTGCTGTTGTAATGGAGCTAAAATATATTGATGATTTTAAGAGAAAGAAGATTAGGAAATCTTTGAAGAACAATTTGGTTTATAAGTTTTTTAATGGTTCTTCAAAAGTGAAGAGGAGTGATATTGAAGACCATTTTCTTTCTACAGATTTTGATTGTGATGAGGATGCACTGAAATTGGACGTTCTTTATTTTGTAAGTAATTTTTTATTTTTTGGTCCTAAGGACAAGTTTGTTAATAAAGATTTTTTTGATGCTGTAGATGCTGACTTGTATAATGAGTATCATTGGAGAAAACATACTTTTAGTTTTACTTTGGATTCTTTAAGGGGAAGGTTTATAGGGGCTGAGAAGAAAAGATTGGATTTTTTTTATCATCTCGTTGGCTTTCCATTGGCTTTACAAGTTTATTTTACGAATGCTGCGGTTATTGTAACGGTGTATTTACTATTCATGATGGCTGTTTGATTCCTCATCTGTTGAATTGAGGAGATTATTTTGTGTTGAATTTTAAGAAGTTGAATTCACAGATTTTGAATTTATCTTGTTCCCAGGTAATTGCTTTTTTTCTCATTTTTTTAGGTTTTGTTGGTTCTTGTTGTTTTTTGTTGCTTATTTTTCTTATTTGTTATTTTTATAGTTAAAATTAAATAATATTATACCAACTGCTGCTGAAGAGGAGTCTCTACATTTGAATGGTTTTTTTGAGAAGCCAAAAGTTGGAAAAGCTAATGTATTTATTATTCATGGTGAAAAAGTAGACAGTGGAGATGATTTCCAGTCACCCATCTCCTAAAAGCCTAAAAACGTGAAATATGTTAATGAGAAAGACCCATCAAGTATTGGCCATACTGTTGGTGATAGGGATAATAAGTTGGAAAAGAAAATTTATGACTTAGAGAAGATGATTAATGCATAAATTTCTTCTTTGAGAATTTATGTTGAGGAAAAATTTTCTGTTTTAGAAGGGAAGTTAGAGGAGAAATTTTCTATTTTAGAAGAGAAGTTAGATAGAATTTTTCAATAGAAATTTTCTTTTTTTTCTTCTAATATTTATAAGGATGAAGATGATGAAGTTGTTTCTGAAAAGAAAAGTGATAAGGATAGTGGGGAGATAGAAATGATAATTTTGATATTCTTTTGGATGCTGTTTCTTTGGGTAAAGGGAAAAATAATTTTGTTGAAGAGAGAAACAGTACTGATGAAGAAAATAGGAGGAATGAAGATGAAGAGAAGGGAAATGAAGAAGAGGTTAAGAAAAATGAAGAAGAGGAGAAGAAAAAAAATGTTTAAGGAGTTGCTCTCCAATCTAATTCTTCTGATAGTGATTCTGATGATATATTTTTAGAGAAGATTGATGCTATTATGAAAAGTTTTGGACAGAGAAGGGTAAATTTTCTGTTGTTTCTTTTTATTTCTATGTGTTGCATGTTGTTTTTTT
Organism: Macaranga tanarius; assembly: GCA_949673435.1. Classification (NCBI taxonomy): domain Eukaryota; kingdom Viridiplantae; phylum Streptophyta; class Magnoliopsida; order Malpighiales; family Euphorbiaceae; genus Macaranga; species Macaranga tanarius. Next base: position 13,850 of record CATIWO010870338.1, on the reverse strand, counting down.
TATTACTTTTCTCATTTTTTTATGTTGTTGCAAATAGAAAAGGGTAAATTTTTTGTTGTTTCTTTTTATTTCTATTTGTTGCATGTTGTTTCTTTTTGTTATTTTTGTTATTTTTTATATTGTTTTAATTATTTTTTATTTGTGTAGGGAGCTACACTTGAACCTGTAATATCCTGCTCTAGATTTTCCTAAGTTATAGTTAGAATTATGGACTTATTTGCTATAGAAATAAGTTCTGAGGGTTATTTTGTGTCTAGGTCTCACTTCAGGGGTCAAAACGGATATTTTATATTTTCAAAAAAAAAGAGATTTGCTACTGTAGCAAACCCATCTCCCTACATTTTTTTTGTAAGAGAAGGAGAAGCAAAGTTTCATTTTTTCTTTCTTTCTTTCTTTCTCTCTACCTTCATTTTTTCTTCTTCATTTTCTCTTATTTCTCTTCTCAAATTTTCCATCCTCAAGTTCTGAAGCAACAATTCAAGGATTCTTTCATCAAATTCAAGATTTATAAAAGGAATTTTGGGTAAGTTTTATGTTTAAATTTTAAATTCTTTTATATTATTGAATTATGCAAAAATGGAGTGTTTGGTTGAATTTATGAGTTTTGATACATGAATCGATCATAAATGGACCCCTGGATTATTTAATATGGTGTTTAGTTGAGTTTTGGACTGTATTCTGGTTTTTTTGGGTGTTTTAAATGAGTTTTTATGTTCTGAAATGCGGAGGCGGCGCCTCAATGCAGAGACGGGCGCCTCTGTGCGAAGACGGGCGCCTCTATGCGGAGGCAGGTGCCTCTGTGCAAAGGCGGGCAACTCTATGCATGGAGGCGGTGCCCCTGTGCATATAGGCGGTGCCCCTGTGCATATAGGAGGCACCTCTGCACCTCTAGCGGTGCCTCTGCAGCTTTAGAGGCTCCGAAACTCAGTTTTGAGCATTTTCAAACTATTTTTTGGGTCCTATAACATGTCCTTTAGCCATAGATCGGTCTAAAATGAGTAGAATTGAGATTTAAGATAGTATTCTGATGATTTTATTTACGAATATTAAGATTAGATCAAATTGGAGCCGTAGAGGCTAGGGCAAGGCCAGCCGACTAGGTTTCAGTTCAGCAGGCTCAGGTGAGTGGATATGTATATAAAACTACTTTGAAACCATATATATATATATATATATGAAAAAATATGTTTTATGGTTTGGAAAAGGTTTTTTATGGTTTAACATCTGATGTTTCCTTATAAATATGATTTTATCAAGTATTAGTTTACAAAGTATAGTTTTACCTGTTATTTAGCATTTATATCAAAATTGGGAACATATAGCATTTAATTATTGTTGATATTGAAAAAGCTAATTAAAGCAATGATATGTTTAGTATTTCAGTAAAATGATTATGTTTCAGCTTTATACAATTATCAGCTTTACGATTTATCAAGTTTATTTTAATAGCAGTATGAGAAATGTGAATTATTTACACTCGTATTATATACCTATTAGATTGCACCGTGATGACTGGTGTTTATTTAATAACTATCTTGGAGACAGCGTTTGGTTGTACATATAGCCTTGGGGGCGTACAATCGGGTGGTTAGGCCTTGGAGGCCAGCTCTGTGCATACGTATGACTAGAATTATAATAGCAAGTATATATGCACATAGGACGCTAGGTCATCAATGCCACCCATTATGTTAACACAATCTTTACATATTAATGAGTGTATGGGTAGTTTTTCTATGAATGTAATGTTTCAGTCTTAACTCAGCTTGTAAGGAAGCTGATTAGCTAAAGCATTATATTGTATGGGATAATATTTTTATGAATGATAATGTTTTAGTCTTAAATCGGCTTGTAAGGAAGCGATTTAGCTAAAGTATTATATTCTTTCAACTAGCAACACTCGACTTGTAAGGAAGCGGGTTAGCTAAAATATTATTTTATTTCAACTATTTCTCAGTGTATTTTAGATGTTATGGCAACTGTTTAGCTATGATATGATGTTATTTCAAAAAGAAGGAAATCAACTTATGTTTATGTTTTATTATGATGTTTCGAACAAGAAATAAATCAGTTTGTGTTAACTGTATATTATGATTTTAATGGCTTATTGATTTCTATATTATTTACAAGGCAGTTTATGAGTATCTTATTTTATGATATTTTAGTAGTTTATTATTGATTATTATTATGATGTTCAAAGTAGCTTTATAGATATTTTTATGATTATTTAAAGAGATAGCTATTGTTCCCACTTTAAAGTATTGTATTAAAAGTTAGTCCACTCACTGAGTATTTTTGTACTCACCCTCTTTTATTTTTAAAATATTTTCAAATCGAGCAGAGTAGCTTCAGCTATAACTAGTAGATCTTTTTGGTGCTATCCAGTGTCTAGAGAGGTTGGGCCAATATTTCCTCAGACTTTTGGACTTTTATAGTACTTTTAAGACTTATTTATTAATTAGTAGATGAACTTGTATTATGACAAATATGAGATTTTTGTAAAAGATTCTTAGTATGTATAATGACAACTTTATTTTGAGTCCATCTTGATATTGAGGTTTGATATTATGTTTATAGCATTAGAATGTGGCATCAGTATAGCAGGTCGCATCCGGCTCAATAGCTAGAGGAGCGGGTGTGACAGAACCTGTGAATGTATCTGACAATTCAGAGAGAGGTATAGTTCCGTATGTTGAACCTATATTTGTTCAAGCTATAGTTCCTGCAAGTTTGGATGCAAGTAGGGTTGTTAAGCCAGGTGTGCTGGTAAAATCTCCATTTGTTAGGGAGTTTGATTCAGGAGCAGGCTTAAAGGATATTCGCCAGTCTCGTTATGATCTTTAGACTTTTGATGATTATGTTGATGGTGCTCTTGATTTTGAAAAGCTTTCTGTTTTTAACAAATGGATTGACGAAGGAGTTTATAAGCGCAAAAAGTAACTATTTTATTTGTGTTTTTTATATATTTGATTTTTCATAGATTATCTATTTTTTAATATTATTATTTTTCTTGTTAGGTCAAATTTGAAGTATCCTGAGAAATATGAGGTTCTGAAACCTGGATTCAACTTCAATGTTTTTGTAATTTCTTCAAAAATATGGTTTCATACCTTATTTTATATTGGGGAGCTCATCACTTGTTCTGTATGTTTCTTATTTTATTTATTTATTATCTTTTATTTTATTTTATTTGTCTTATTGTGTTTTTTTTTTGCAGCATCTTGATGTGATTTTTTATTATTTTAGAAAATAGAAAAAAATATTTTAGAAGTTGCACTGTTAATTTCACAACAACAGATGTATTATTTGATGGAAGTTTACAAAAAGCTTATATTCAGTTTACAGAAAATAAGTTTATTTTTTCTTTTAATTATACTGTGTCTGAGTATATATTAGGAGATGTGATGCTGTTGGCAAAGCCATGGGTTAATGCTGAGCATATTTTGTTCCCTGTTCATATCAGTTCTCAATAGCATTGGATTCTTGCAAGGTTGAGCATCAAGAATTAGTGTATTTACATATATAATTCTTTAAAGGATATACGTGCCTATGCCACTAAAGTTGTTAAGGCTTACAATATGATGCTGCTAATTTTTTAATGAGATGAGGATTGGTTCTGGTGATAAAACACATTTATGCGTTGAAGTTGTTTTTGATTTACCTATTCAGCAAACTCCGTAAGGATTTTTTTATTTTTTTATTTTTTTATTATTTTGTTTCTTTTTTATTATTCATTTAATCTTTTTAATATTTTTTTCAGTGATTGTGGAGCTTTTATTTATGCATTTGCTAAATTCATTATTCATGGCATGGAGATTCTAAAAAATTTTGATGTTGAGGTTTATAGGTCAAGGCTTGCATTATCACTATATCAGTATGGTATGAGAAAGCTCCATGATAAAATTATGAGTGACTCAGAGCAGACTGGGAAGATTAGAAGGAGAAAGAAGCTAAAGAAGTGATATTTATGAGTTATTTATTGGTTTAGTATTGTTTAGTATTTTTTTTTTCTTGTAATATAGTTTGTTTTTTAATACATTAAGTTTGAAGGTTTGTCATGTATATTTATTTTTATTAATATAAATTTTAAAGTTTTTTTGTGAATTTTTTTAAGTGTTAATGTTGCTTTTTTTTTTTTTATTTCTTGTTATTTCCTTTTGTTGCTTTTTATTTCATGTTGTTTCTTTTTATTTCTACTTGTTGTTCTTTTATTATTTTTATAATATTTTTTATATTTTATTGTTGCTTTGTGTTGCTTTTTATTATTTTTTTGTTGTTGCATTTTGTTGTATTTTATTTTATTTTTTTTATTTCTTACTGTTACTGATATTAATATGAACAAATAAATAAAAAATAATAAAAATGATCTTAAATATTAAAAATTATGTACCAACAATCATATTAATGAAATATGTGAATTCTAATAATAAGAATGGAAAATTTTGGACTTATAAAAAAGGAAATGTTTCTTTTTAGTTTTTTTTGGGTGCATTTCTGCATGTATTTCTGTTGTGCCCAAGTTGTCCACACTTTTCACATTTATTTTTATTTCTATTCTCCCATGGTACTCAGATTCTTCTTTTCTTTGGTGTTCCAGCTTTTATTTTGCTCTTTGGTGGGTCTACTTATATATGTTGCTCTTCATGTGGTATTTTCTATATTTCTTGATTTGGAATTGGATATACTATTTCTTTGTATGTTTCCAAGAGTGCCTACTTTGTGTAGAAATATGAGCAATATCTGTACTAATCTTAATTCATTTGCTTTAATATTGCAAGTGAATGTGAACATGGTAGCTCATCGATTTGGAATCTATTATATGTGCATTTTCTTTATTCTACTTTAACAATGAATATTGTATTCAAGTAATAGACAATGAATTTTTCTTCTGTTGAAGGTTTAACCTGCATTGAAATTTAAAAAATAAAGAAAACAGAATTAAAAACACAGTAGTGTGACTTATTGCTTTTTGTTGCTCTTTATTTCTTTTTTATTGCTTTGTTGTTTCTTTTTATTGCTATAATATGAAATGCAACATTAAATACAATATGAACAATTTCAAAAATAAATATCGAATGAAAAGTAATTGTAGGATGATAAACAATTGAAACAGCAGCAAAAAACAACAACGTGTCTAATATTAAGCAAAAAAGTAATAATATAACTTGTAGCTTTAGGCTTTTCATGTAGTTATCATTAATCATATCTTGTGGTCTTTTAGCAAGCATGGTGAATATTGATCTTGTAAGATTCCTATTTTTATAGGTCCATTCTTGCACTAAAGTATGCAGGTACTGTAGCAATAGTATTATCTATAGGTCTTTAGCTTTCTTGATCACCGCATTCAATGATTCAGCTATATTTGAAGTCATTGTTGAGTATCTGTTATTGATTGAGAAAGGTCTAGCCCATTTATAATATCCGATATTTTTCAGATATGGAGTTATCCTTTCATCAATCTTTTCTAAGTCGTTCATGTGGTACTTAAACTTTTCAACGGTGTATGCTTTTGCTACTTGAAAAAAAGAATTCTTGATGCTTTTTGAGTGCTTTTTGAAGTTGTTTTTCAGGTTGTTTAAAAAATAGTATATACAATTACCATGGGCTGCTTCAAGATATATTTTTTGTACTATTTTTTGTTTACTTTCATGTCTGTCAGAAATTATAGAAATTCCTTCTCTACACCCAAAAGCTTGTCTGATTTTTCTGAAGAACCATTCCCAAGATTCATTATTTTCAGAGTCAACAATAGAGACAACAAGAGGAAAGATTTTACCATGAGCATCTTGTGTTGTTTCTTAAAGTAGTGTGCCACTATATGTTCCTATCAGAAATGTGCCATCGACTACTACAATAGGTCTGTAATATTTTCAGCCTTTTATTAATGCATCAAGTGCCATGAACATATAGAAAAATGAGTGGTCTTCTTTTATATCGAGGTCAACAATTGATCCTAGATTTATTGTCGTTAACATGTATAGGAAACTTGGTAAAAGTGCATAGGATTCATCTGGTTTATGTATTAGCATTTGAAGTGCCTTTTCTCTTGATCTCCATGCTTTTATGTAGTTTATATTGATGCCATACTCTTCTTTCATGTCTCTCATTATATTTGTTGGTGAGTATATGGTTTTGACACTATGGTATTTGATTTTATGCAGTCAACCACCAGAGTTATTGTTGCTTGTCTTTGGTCTGCTAATTTGATGTCTATGCTGTATGTGTGGATGTTGTTGAACTTTTTAACAATAAATTTGTCTGTTTTTGCATTTTTTGAAGCTCTTATCACCCACCTGTATTTTTCATCCAAACATTTAGCAACAAAGTTGACAGTGTTTGTCCTAACCGTTCTGTATTAGAAGTGGTTCGTGATAGCACTAAGTCTTAATATCTTTTTTAATTCTTCTTTGTTGTGGTATATTACACCTTCTTTAAGTTCTGTTATTGTTTTGTTATAGATTATTGATGATTCTTCACTCCCATCTTCTAGTAGAAGGATGTCCATCATCGTTTTTGCATAATCCAGAAAATATGAATTTTGGTTATTTGCTTCTGTGTTTGTTGAGCTATGTTCAGAAATTGATGCCAGATCTATTTGAGTTGTTGATTTTTGTTGTAGTATGTTGTTGTTGAAGCTTGTTTCCAGAAATTCCTTCTTCTCAATAATGATGCATAGAGGGAATTTGGTCAAATCAGGCTCTTTCTCCTTTAGTTATAAATAGAAGAAGGGAGTTGCATTGTCTTCTATTTTTAAAGGTGGACAATTTTCTCTAACTTTGTACTGTATTACTATTTGCTGAAAATCTATTTCCATTTGAAGCCTCTCTGATATTATTTTCAGCATTTCATTAAAGCTGCAGTTTGGTTGTATTGTAATTCCTGTCATATCAAAATCAACATAATCTATTGCTTTATTCCAGTTCCTATTATGATGAATGAAGATATGTATGACTTCTATTGTATCTGTAATTAAAAAATTAAAGAAACTGGTTAGTTATTTTTATGTTTTAGACAGTGTTGCTTTTTATTGCTCTTTGTTAATCTTTGTTGCTTTTTATGTTAGGTTCAGGTTTTTGTTGCTTATTGTTTCTTCTTATTTCTTTAAGTTGCTTTTTTCACTGATGTTTAAGCTTTTATTATTTCTTGTTACTTTTTATTTCTTTTTGTTCTTTTACTTCTTCTTTTGTTATTTCTTATTTTTTTTTTGTTGCTTTTTATTGCTTTTTTTTTTGTTTCTAAGAAGTTGATGTTGAATATTGTTCTTATTGTTTATAACCATTGAAAAAATATTTATATAGTTTAAATCAAGTTTTAATGTTTTTTATAATTGTGATTTATTGTTTCTTATTGAAAAAATATGATTACAGAAAAATAAAAAAACATATCTGATATGTTATGTTTTTTAGGTGCGTACCTATTTTTGTGAATAATTATTGCTTTTGATCTTCAATGTTGTTTTGGTTATTATTTTAATGTTGATTTCTCTGATTTGTTGAAGGAAGTTATTGCAGATCTAGCTTTTTTAGATCTAGAAACTTGATTTGTTGAAGAAAGTTATTTTCTATCGTAAAATTCAGAAGAAAAACCAGTAAAAATCGATTGAAGAAGCAAAATGCAAGTTTAATCTGATCGTGAATTTGATTAATTGAAGAGAAAATTAAAATTGAGTGGAGAAGAATTTTTGTTGATCGATCGTGATTTTCTTCAGCTGGTTTTTTGTTTCTTTTTAGGAATCAGTGCTTGTTTTGGAATATTTGTCTTTTAGCTAAAAAATGTTAGCTTATATATGGCCTAGATTTTAAAAAAAAAAATTCTTAATGCTATTTTTGAAAAAACTTTTGGTCAATGTGGCTTTTGATATTATTTTTGATTTTTGGTCTATTTTTGAAAAAATCCCTATTAATTATTATATATATATATATGACATCAATGAATTATTTTGAATGATCAAAGGATATTTTTTTTAACTGAAAGAAAACGAAAAAACTAATTTATGGAGCTTTAATTCACTTTTAATTCAAGGTGGAAATATTTTTTTCTTTTAATCCTCTTATTTTTAAAAGGTTATTTTTAGTTATTTTTAACATTTTTATGAACTTTCTTATTTATAATGCATTTTTTAATGGCTGTTTATTATATTCTATTATTATCTGCACTCGTTTAGTAATTAAATTTTAAAATGTTATTTTTAAAATTTAGTAATTAAATAATTATTTAATGTCACGTCCGTACCCGAATAATTAAGTTATTTTGGGTCAGGACTAAATTATATAGAACATAAGTTTAAATAGAGGACTTAAGTGAAAGAAATAAAGTTGATGGGGTTAGGGAGAATTATGACTTAAACTGCCATTCTCTTAAAAAAAAAAAAAAAAAAAAAAAGAGGAATGATTTTCTAGGCCACGTGTTGGCCCAGGAAAAGGTGGGAAATGACTCATGCAATTTTTCATGAGTCTATAAAAGCAAACTTTGGTACCATTTCTTGGTACCAACCCAAGGAGATAAAAAAAATAATATATATATAGGAAGCTACAACAACAAGGAAGGAGGAGAATAAAAAAAGGAGAAGGGGCCGATAATTTAGTGAGTGGATAATATTTATTTTATTATTTATTTTGCTGAATTTTTTGTTGGTTAATATTAAATTATTTTTGTATAAATGTGTATGACTGCTGCCAGATGCCGGGTGCACATTTGTAAATATAGGGTTAGTAAAAGTATATAATCGTTGCCTGGGGCCGGGTACACATTCTACCCTATGGAAGTAAAGTAGTTATATTGTTAAGTGTGTATTATATGAGAAAGTAATTTTTAGAAAGGAGATTTGATTGAAATGATTTAAAAGGATTATTTTAAATAATTCTTATTAATTGATTATGAACTTATTTAATTTTTATGGTTGAGTCGGAGTGTTATTTTTATTCGCTCACTGAGTATTTTCTTGTAAAAATACTCACCACTCCTTTTTATTAATTTTTCAGAGTTGAGTGGCTGTTTAGGAAATAACTAAGTTTTAGATAAGGGAAGCAGAAGCAGTGAAGAATATTATTTAAATAGAATATTTAGTAACAGTTGTTATTAATATTTTGTACTGTGAGAATTGTATATAATAGTGATGGTAATATTTTGGGATGTATTATGATTTATTTAGTGGATGATCAATTAAGAAGTAATACCCGGCCACATCAGTACATAAGTTAGGAAGGTCAAGTGTGTGACATCCTAACAAGGGTAGTGGTGGGGTCGGGTGTTACAATTTTAGTATTAGAGCAAAGGTTATTAGGTTCTGTAGACATTAAGGAATATAGAATTTGATGAATATGAGTTTTGATGGTTAAATTAGCAATAGTTGCTATTGATAAGAAATAAGTACGCGATATTAATGAGAAATTATTAAATTAAGTTGTTATGTAGAGAATTTTTGAGAATATAATTGTGGATATAATGAAGATTAAGGTAAAGAGATTTTTAGTAATAACATGATGAGTATTCTCCGAATTTCGAGGACGAAATTCTTTTTAGAGGGGGAGAATTGTCACGTCCGTACCCGAATAATTAAATTATTTTAGGTCAGGACTAAATTGTATAGAAAATAAGTTTAAATAGAGGACTTAATTGAAAAAAATAAAGTTGAGGGGGTTAGGGAGAATTATGGCTTAAACTGCCATTCTTTTAAAAAAAAAAAAAAAAAAAAGAGGAATGATTTTCTGGGCCACGTGTTGGCCCAGGAAAAGGTGGAAAGTGACTCAATAAAAGCAAACTTTGGTACCATTGCTTGGTAACAACTGAAGGAGATAAAAAAAACTATATATATATATAGGAAACTACAACAACAGGGAAGGAGGAGAATAAAAAAAGGAGAAGGAGCCGACAATTTAGTGAGTGGATAATATTTATTTATTTTACTGAATTTTTTGTTGGTTAATATTAAATTATTTTTGAATTGTGTTTATAATCTTTAAGTGTGTATGACACTAAGAATTATAGGTTCCATGTATGAGACATGGCAAATTTAGGTAGTTGTGTATAGTCGAAGCCTAGGGTCGAATACACATACTACTATATAGGTATAAATTTATGTCTGGGACATAGTATGACTGGTAAATATGTATAGTCGATGCCTGAGGCCAGATACATATGTTACTATAAATATGTATAGTCGATGCCTGGGGCCGGATATATATGTTATTATAAATGTGTATAGCTGCTGCCAGGGGCCGGGTGCACATTTGTAAATATAGGGTTAGTAAAAGTGTATAATCGTTGTCTGGGGCCAGGTACACATTCTATCCTATTGAAGTAAAGTAGTTATATTGTTAAGTATGTATTATATAAGAAAGTAATTTTTAGAAAGGAGATTTGATTGAAATGATTAAAAAGGATTATTTTAAATGATTCTTATTAATTGATTATGAACTTATTTAATTTTTATGATTAAGCCGGAATATTATTTTTGTTCGTTCACTGAGTATTTTTTTGTGAAAATATTCACCACTCCTTTTTATTAATTTTTCAGAGTTGAGTGGCTGTCTGGGAAATAGCTAAGTTTTTTATAAGGGAAGCAGAAGCAGTGAAGAATATTAATTAGATAGAATATTTGGTAACAGTTGTTATTAATGTTTTGTATTGTGAGAATTGTATATAATAGTGATGGTAATATTTTAGGATGTATAATGATTTAAGAGTTATCTAGTGGATGATCAATTAAAAAGTAATACTCGGCCACATCAGTACATAAATTAGGAAGGTCAAGGGTGCAACATCCTAACAAGGGTAGTGGTGGGGTCGGGTGTTACAAGTGCAAAATAATAAAATACATATTTTAAATTTCAGGGGATAAGTAGTATAATATGATAAATTAGAGGGGTAAACAATAATTATTTCTAATTAATCTATATTCCACTAGAGGGTATAATTATCATTTCATGTCAATTAATGGTAATTTTAGCAAAAATATTGACAAAAAGGGGAAATAATATAATATTGTAAAAAAAAAAAAGAACAAATATATTTTTGAAATATAAAAAATCAAATAGTACAATATGGTAAAATAGAGAGGGTAAATTGTAATTTATCCAATAATTTATTATAATTTAATAGTTTTTATATTTTAATCATTAAGAATTATTTACAATTTTATCAATTTGTTATGTTATTTTAATTTATTATTCAATTATATTGCTATAATTTTGTTAAATTTATTTATAATTTAACTATGCAATATATAAAATTTTAAATTTTTTAATAGTATTAATATTTTAAAGTATTTATACATGATATTTACTATTTATTAAATTTTTTCGACAGTGTGTTTATTTTTAATTTTCTTTATTCAATTCCTCTTTAAAAAAATAATATCATATGATATTGAAAATATTATATTTTATAGAAAATTAAGATAAAATAAATAATAAAAATCTTTATAAAATTAATTAAATTAATAGAAATAGAATTTTCTAATAGAAGGTAAGTTCATTATTTCTAATATGAAAATTAATGTAAAATGTGAAATTTCTATTCTTCATTTTTTTTATTAAATAATAATATAAATCATTCAATTATTCACTTCTTTCATTAAATATGTTATGCTAATTTTAGTTTTATTAACTTAATAATTTTTATATTTTTATATATTTTATTTGAATTGTTAAATTGTTATTATGATTATTATCAATATATAAGTTACTATTTCATTATTTAAAACTGTATATTGCTTGCACTCTTACTATCATCATATTTTATTTTTATTTTTTAAAAATTAAACAATGGACAAAGAATTTTTAAAAATTATTTTAACTTTTCTAAAAGTTATAATTTTTTAACATTTTTAAAGATGTGCATAAATTAAAATTATTTATTTATTTAGTCCGTACAATGTGTGAGTAAAATGTCTAGTGTCAAAATAAAAAGAATATAAAAGTGCCACTTGTTAACACTACAACAATACATTATCTATGCTTTAGCTTTAATGTATATACTAGGTGTATACCCACATTTTATATAGGTTAAATTACATATTTTTATTATCTATGATATTAAAAATTCAAATAAATTAGAGTTTTATTATTTAAAATTATCAAAATATATATAGAAAATGTTGTTTTAATAGTTTAATAATAATTTAAAATAATTTAACCTTGAATAAATATATATTAGATAAGAAACCAAAATATTTGATAGAATGTGTGATCATGCAATAACCAAAAATGCGGAATTTTAAAAATTTTGATTGCATGGAACATTTACATTATACATGAACCGCATCTATGCCCATAGATCATATCACATGCACTCTTACATAGCTAAACATGCATCAAGAACAACATAACATATCAACAAGCAACTAAGTCATGCATTCACAACACAAGACCTAACAACTAAGGGTTTGGTAATACTTATAAAACTCCAAGTTGGTAGCACGCTTGATAGGCTTTAGTTGATGTTGATCTACAAGCTCCAAGCTCCCCAATTATGAAGCCTCTAGCTTGATACACACGAATTGCTCAAGGAAGACCTCCAAAGATGGTGAAGCTTTAGCCACAAGCCTCTCCTCTTTAGACCCAAAGTGCTTGCAAGAACCTCTCCAAGCTTGGATGTATGGAACAAGAAAGCAACCTCCAATGGATGATGGAATAGAAGTAGTACAACTCTTGTACACCAATGGCTCTTAGTAAAAAGCACACAACCCTTGTGTATGTTTGAATTCTCTACACTTGAAAAAGAAGAAGAAAGAAGAAGACACTCTCAATCTTTTTCTCCCTTTTGTAAGAATATCAAATTAGCTCTCAAATGTGTAAATGGCATAAGTGTGTTGTCTCTACACTTTCCACTAACTTAAACAAAGCCAATATAATAATAATTACTTGAGTGTCTCACAGTCAAGTCACATGCAATATTATAGTTTGAGTATCTCACACTCAAGCTACATGCATTTAATAGATTGAGTGTCTCACACTCTATCTATATGCATGGCTTTGCTTTGCTAGTGAGTGGGTTATGTTTGGTTACATGGATAACTTTAGCCTTAATATCATTAATACTTAATGGATATGGACTAAGGTTATGGGTATATGGACTTCTCTACACTTAGAGAAAGCCCACTCCATACCAAAAGATAACTTCATGGGCTAATTTAAACTCTTTAAATAAAGCCCATGCATAAGTTCATTATACGTCCATCTATGTCAGTATACAAAATCCATCTCATGGCCCATATAGAAATACATTAGGAGGCAAATATTAATCTAGCCCTTGAACGTAATATCACATATCCAATCAAGTCCAAATTAATATTTATTTAATTATAATTAAGTCCTAATAATTGAATTTAGATTTCAGAATATGCTAGATCCCCGCATATGCGCAAATCTAATTCAATTAATTTAATTAATTAATTAAACTCTTTAATTAATAATCAAATTAATATTAGTCTTCACAAGTGCAACCCTTATATGTGTAACTTACTAGGTTCAAGTCTAAATGGTAATGGGAAATAATATTAACACTTAATATTATGGAAACATCTTTCCATACTAAATGTGAAAATCCCAATTAATCACATTTAGTTCGCATAAGTCATGAGTGACTCCTAATATAGATGTCACGACTACCCAAATAGAAATGAATGCTATATGTAGATCCATAAGAACCACAAAACACAATTACCATGCACTAAATGTCCCTTCATTATAAGATCCCGATATTGGCTAGAGTTACGGTTTAGTCAAACTCTAATTGCCTTAATCATATGGCCTCATCTTAAGTTCAATTCTTAATAAAACACCACTACTACTAGAAAATTTTTTCTAGCACCGAAACTCTTTCTAGGTAAGTCGAGTTTGACCTGGCCAGGT
>CATIWO010870295.1:0-13542 GCA_949673435.1 Macaranga tanarius | reverse complement strand
TATATATATATATTTGTGTTTGTGTGAGTATGTATATTTCAAAAAATTTACAAATAGTTATTAGCTTAAAATTTTTTATGATATATTATAAATTATGATGTTGATAATCAATTATTGATAAGTTTATGTATTATAAAATTGTACTATTATAATCATCTTATATTATATGATATATTATAAAGTTGTACTATTATAATCATCTTATATCATAAATTTTTTTTATGATGCATTATAAAGTTGTGCTATTATAATCAGCTTATATTATATGTTCAAATTATAATCATATTGTTTGATATGTTTACAATGTAAAATTATTAAAGTATAAATATTAAAATCGAAGCTTCTGGAGGTAACCAGAAAAATCAAGCAGAGGCTGTAGAGTTGCTGGAGGTAATCAGAGACACTGAAGAGTTGGAGAAAATTCAAGGAACCAGGGAAGAGCTAAAAAATGTGAGTCTTTTAGAAGATACTGGAGAAATCAAGAACTAAGCTGGTTAAATCGAAGACTTTGTAAAGAAGGAAGAAAATTCCAGAGGCAACTAGAGGGAACGTTGGAGGAAATTTAATGCTGGAGGAAATTCAATGGAGCAGGTTACAGGTTTTTGAGGAGGAAGGGACTTGTGAAACTTCTGAAATTTGAAATTAAATACAGAGGAGCTGAAAACTTAGGGATTAAGTTGAAGAAAATTCTAGAGGTAATCAAAGGTGAATTGATGAGCTGAAGGTAATGCAAGAGACGCAAGTTATAAGAGGAAGTAATGGAGGTAATTATTGGCAGAGACTCAATACTTCTGTAGCAAGCTGAAGTATTATGAGACAACTTCTGTGCCAAGCTCGTGGACTATAAAAGAAAGGAATCCAACAACACACAACCAATCCAACAACATAATCAATCCAATCAGCATCAACAACAATCAGCAAATCAACTTTCAAATCTAAATTTTAGCAATTTTCTGATAGTCAATTCCTTTAAGCTTATAGCATTTTACGCTTTTATTCCAGAAAAGTTTGTATTACTGCTATCTTAATACAATTTCAAATTTTCTTACGTTTATTGTTATTCTTTTTATCATTACCTCCAGCAGAATCTCAATTTTCTTAAGCTTATCGTTATTCTTTTTGTTATTACCTCCAGCATTACCTTAAAGTACATTTTTATTACCTCTAGCAGAATTTTATTTCCTTAAAGTATATTTTCATTACCTCTAGCATAATTTCAATTACCTTAAAGTGTAATTTCATTACCTCAAGCCTATTTTCAATTTCCTCAAAGCATACTGTTATGATCTCAAGCTAATTTTCAATTACCTGAAGCACACTTTCATTACCTATAGCTCATTTATCATTTTCTTTAGACAAATTACCATTACCTCCAATACTAAATTGTTATTTACAATCAAACACAAACATTCAAATCCCTTGGAACTCAAACAAATTGTGGTAAAGGCGTTTGGGAATCCGCAATTGTCTGAAAAAAGTCAGTATTTATACATTCCCTGGCACGCTCGAAAATTAATTTTTGCTAAAATTTGCACCAACAATCTTTTGGCACGGTCGGTGGGACTTAACTTCTGGTTTGTCAAAAATTTGTGCCAACATGTACATATGTTTTTATTTTATATATTTATTTAATTATATATATATATATTTCAATATATGATTTTATTTTGATTTTGATTTATAATATGTAGTTGTATTTTCATAATTAATAATATAATTTTTATATAATAATATGCATATACAAAAATAATAAGAATAACCAATTTATAAAAAAAAAAATAATACAAGATTATTCTTCGCTAAAAACAAATAATAATTTTTTAAAATATATTAAACTAGCGACAAATTACCTAACATGTCGCTAAATGGTTGCTAATTAGTGACGGGTTATAACTCTAATGAAGTCGAAAAATTAGCAATGAAAGATATTTTGTCATTAATTCTATCCGTCATTAAATGTAGCGATGAATTTGGAGTTTTGTTGCCAATTCTCTTAACGACCCCAATTCTCCTACAGGATAGAATTCGTCACTAAGTTCATTTAGCAATGGATAGAGACATTGTTAAAATTTTAATTTTTTTAGTGCTGGTTTTTCTCTATTTATCTGATTTGTTAGATGGTTGATTTTTTTTTTTTTTTTTTTTGAAAACTAAAAAATATTGAAAAAGTTTCTTTCTCATTTGCCAACGATGACTAATTATTATTTGTATGTACTAAGAATTTCAAATTATAAATATGGATAAAAGTTAAAGTAGTTAAATATCTGCTGAAAAAATCAAGAACAAGAAGAGGATGTTTTTTTTAGTACATTATTGATATATATTATTTTTAATATACTACTTCATTAGATTTTACTTTATTTATTATATTTATTTTTTAGTATTTTATTGTTGCGGATCAGATTGTGTTGCAATTTTTGGATCGTCGAGATGCGCAGCGTTGCTTTAGGAGGACCTAACTTCCGGCACCGGTTGAGTCATGGGACTCATAATATATTAAATCGAAGTTGACTCAGAGTTTTATAAGGTTTTGGTGAGGAAAATCCGACGTACCCCGTTTTGATGTCCAAATTCGATCGTTTAGGGCTTTAAAGTTTTAGCATGTTTTTTTGGTATTTTTTGGTCTTTTATTTGGCCGTTTGTGTTTTTAGGGTTTCTTTTGGATTTTTGCTTATTTAAACTCTGTATTCTATATTTTGGAATAGTTTTGTTGAATTTATGAAATTAAACCCTATTTTCAAAATTTCAGTATTCTTAGGAATCAAAGAATTTTTTATGTCTAATTCCTGGTAATCATAGTTATCAACAGGTTTTAAAAGATCACATAATGGTAATCATAGGATTCAACAGTTTGTGATAGTTATCTTGTTTTCATACCTTCCGTTATGTCATTTATACTCAGATCAACAAAGATAAGACATATATATTTATATATGTATTACAAATATAACATGTAACAAACTCCAAGTAAATCAGAATCCCCAAATAAATATGACAGGAAAACAATGAAAAATAAAGTCCATTAATCTAATTCAGTTACAATTATTGGATACATGTATGAATATGTATATCGATACAAATATATAAGAAGGAATCTGCCTTCAGCATTGGAGAAGGCCTAATTCTACCTTCCAAATTAACAACTGTGTTTTGTTAGATAAAAAAATTATAAAAAAAAAAAAGAAAGAAAAAGAATCAAGATGTAAGTATGATATGGTTAACCCACATGGTACAAAGAGCTAAAGAAATGGTCAGAAAAAGCCCTAACTTCTTGAGGAATACACTTAATTTGTTCGCACCTCTTATAATCACCAGCAAATCCTTTTCTTTATTAATGTCATTCAAATTGTTTCCTTGTTGCATGATTTTCTTGCTCTTGATCTTCATCTCTTCTCCATTTCCACTTTCCATGAAGCCATGCATTATTAATTTGTCACCCCCTACATAAAAACAATGCATCCACAAAATCACAATCACACAAATAACACTTCTTGCAAATTTTTTCCAAGGTTGTACTGATTTGCTGCTCCCCAAGTTGAGCTTATTATTGTCCTTGGAACATGCCTTGAATCTTGCCTCTTGGGCTTGCATTTCTACCTTTTGTATTGAGAAATTTTCTGTCACTTCCGGGTTTAGATGAATTTTAACAGTCTGAGAAGGAACTAGCTGATGGAAGAAAGTCTCTGCGGCTTGGCGAGTCGAAACAAACATTCCATGATTAACTTTGATCTCCTCAACAACTTCGAAGCTTGGTGAACTTGCTAAATCATCCACATTTCCTTCACCTATGAAGTTACCATTAGCATCATCATTGATGAATTCTAGTGAATAATCATCTGTGTCATTGAATCCCATGCTAGCTTCTTGATTATGCACATTTTCTCCTGTAAGTGAGCCTTGTCAGAATACATAAATAAGTCATACAGTTAAAAAATGGTGTATAAGGGGAATCAGCACTCCATGCAAGAAAAGTTGGTGTTACCTTGAATTTCATGCTCTTCCCTTCTCTGGAAACTTGAAATATTTTCCACTGGAACAATCTTGTGGTCATCCATGAAACTCTGAAAATTAAAAGGCAATTGTTGGATATAGTATAGAAGCAAGAAAACAAATGCATTGGCACATAATTAATCTAGTAAAAAAATAGTATTGATCATTAAAATGCATGATTGTTGTTCCTTATGCGGTCCACACAGTTCGAACTCTAAAATAGCCATAGACTATGTGACTACAGGATATCGGGGGCATTAATGCAAATTGCATGATTGTTGTTAATCATAATGTTACAAATTAATAATTTGTAATGTGAGGTAGCTGCGATTTCAACTTCGGTAATTTAAAAGTTGAATTAGATCACTTACCTTCTCAAGTTCTTCATTTGACATTCCTATCCATCTCAAATTTTCAACCATCCTCTCTGTCTTGAAACCTTCATCCACACTTCCAATCTCTATGGATCTCACATTAGGATCTGCCCATGATTTGTCGATACATCTCATTGAATTAATGTCGCTGTAGAAATTGCCATTAACATCTTTCCCAGCTATGAAAGTGAAATCATTGTTATCAGAAGAAAAATTTCCACCCCATGTATCTTGAAGATTAGATTGATTTATTAGTTCCTGAGATGCATGAGCTACCGAAAGGATTTCCTGGAGGATGTCGGTTTGATTCGAGCTATTGTGCATGGAAGTTGAGTGCATCACTTTCATGTCAGCAAGTCCTACTTGAGGGAAGTCATCTACCTCCAGTGGAGGTACTGAAAACCTATGTTGCAATCTTGCACACTCTAATGCTATATCAACCTGCAAATCAAACACTTATGAGAAGATTGTAAGTAATGGCATATCTATAATATAAAAGATATATATATATATATTTACCTTTGATTGTTGATAAGGAATGGAACCATAATTTGAAAACGAGGGAGAATATGAGAAGCTGCTAAAAGGGTCTTCTGATAAGAATTGTTTCCATTTCCCATGATCTCTTGCTTGATCAAGATGATGATGAAGTGGGGATCCATTTGGAATGGTGGGTGAAGGTGTGTCCATTGGCATTTGATAATTTGGGCTCTCAAAATCTTCAGAATATAGTTCAATGCTAGAGGAATGTTCACTTGCCATTTGATTTGATGTTGATGCATAATGCTCTCCAATCTTGGGAATGTTTGTACTTTTCTTGAACACACGACAAAGTGCATATGCATCCTGCAAAAGTTTTTGCATCAAACATTTTCTCATCAGATTAAATTTTTTTCATTGATTATTAAAATTTTAACCAAACTAAAAACAAATTAGGGGGACAAATGAAAATCGTCAAAAGAAAATTAAGAACATAATTAACTACAAGAGCTATATATGATTTCTCATCCAAATATTGAACTTTT
Organism: Macaranga tanarius; assembly: GCA_949673435.1. Lineage (NCBI taxonomy): Eukaryota > Viridiplantae > Streptophyta > Magnoliopsida > Malpighiales > Euphorbiaceae > Macaranga > Macaranga tanarius. The sequence continues at coordinate 8,153 of CATIWO010870295.1, read as the reverse complement.
GTCTCGAAAATTTTCCTGAATATATCATATCAGGGTCGCTTTGAGTAATTAAAAGAATTAGAACTCTGAGTATATTGAGAAATTATTAAAAGAAGGGAAAAAGAGTGGAAAAGAAGAAAATAATGAGCTGAACCTGTAAGCCAGAAGCAGTTTCACACTCTCTTTCGTCAAGGCGATACTCATGCATAACCCAACCTGTTCTAGCACCATGAGGAGCTCTACCTCTGTAGTAAACTAGGGTTTTCTTCATACCTACAGCACGCATTTGGGAGTTAACTTTTCTATCCTTGCCAGTGGCCTTCCAATATCCAGCTTTAGTAGCACGATTAGTCCTTGATCCATTGGGGTATTTACGATCTCTAGGACTAAAAAAGTACCACTCTAGATCTTTGCTTGGTAATAGTGACTTCCCTGCATTTACATGTTTCCATCTTTGTTAAAAAATTTCGATTCTAAGCTGTAGTTGATATGCATATTTTTTAGGCTTTGATAAAGTGGGTACTAATCTTGAAAATAGCACTAATCTCTACTGAAAAAGCAAAAAAGAAATGATTTTAACCCAAGAATAAAACAAAAGAACAATGGGGAAATGTGTAAAAATAATAGCAAAAGCATATAATTATTGGATGTACAAACGTCTTGTAGACAATGCAATACTTTCCTTTATGATTAGAAGCTTTTTGACTTAGAGATTAATCATTTTTTTGGGTACCCATAAGTGACATCTTCATATTCACAATAGAAACCCTAAACATATGATAGGACCACATGTCGCCATAAGTACGTACTTTTCCTCTAGACTTGAGAATATTGACCAAGAAAGCACGATCAATGCATGCAATTAAGTAGAATATTTAAATGCATCATTATTAGATGAAGAAAAATAAATAAATAAACAAAAAGTATTTGAAGCTATTCCTTTGCCTCCACCTTTAGAAAAAGTTGTAATAACTCATTGTGGTGATGTTGAAGATTGGCCAACTTTCAAAACAATTGGAAGGAAAAGAAAAATTAAAACATGATTATCATTAATGTTCTACACATTTTATTAGTTGTTGTGCACATAAAATGCTAAAGAATGAACAAAACTTTAGTATATATTTTGATGATGAGGAAGAGGAGGATAAATGTACTTGTATATAAAAGGTTTTGCTTTTCTTTTTCTTGAAAAACAAAACATTCAAGCTTTAAGTATCAATAAGAAAAAGAATTGATGCAAAATAAAATATATTTGGCTTGTCAAATACAATTGGCATTCTCCGTGTTTTTCACAAAAATAAAAAAATATATTTTTTATTATTTTTTTCAAATAAAACATGTAAATTAAATAGGACTTGATTAAGTTACTTTTCTCAGGATCATCCTTTTCCTGATGTGCACTCTATCTTTATTTTTAGTGGCTCATTCTACAATCCTCCATTACATGAAGTTAAGGTGATGTTATGCAGCCCTTCCCAAAGAACATTATTTTTTTTTTTAGATGCACTATCAATTTGAGTAATAACTAAACAAATAAAGAGAAAAGAAAGAAACATATTTAGCAGAAGAATGAATGGATTAAAGAGAGGTTGTAATGGTGATGGATATGTATATATGTGTGTGTGTATGTATACCTGGTAAATCCCATGGCTCACACTTGTAAAGATCAACTTCAGGGATGATCTCTAATTCAATCTTATGTCCATTAATCTTTCTTTTTAGGTAGTAAGCAACAAGCTCCTCATCAGTAGGGTGGAAACGAAAGCCAGGAGGTAATGAAACAGGAGCCATAATAACTATGATATATTTCTCCTTTTTCTTTGGAACTTCTTCTTCCCTTGATCTTGATTTATGATGAAGAAACTTAAGAAAAGATCAGAAACCAGAGAAAAATAAAACTTCCTGTCTCGTGTTCCAGCTGAAAAAAAAAAGGAAGAAACCTCGAGACCAGCCTTCAAAATCCAAGAACTGCACACAATAAAAAAAAAATGCAAGAAACCCACTATTATATATAGTTAGTAAAAAAAAAAACTTAATTAAATCTATCTGGGTATTCATAATATAACAAATAGAAGAAGAGTAAGGGAAGGAGTCAGACCTTGAGCAGAAGAAGGTCCAGAGCTAAAGAGAAAACTAAATAATGAAGGGAGAGGCAAATGAAGGAAAGGGTTTTGATAAGAAGACAAAAAGAAAAAAAGCAGCCACCTCCACCACCACCCTAGAGCTAACTAACTACCCTTTTGCACTTTTTATTTGGTTTCTTTTTGTATCAAAGGATTCTTGTTACCGTTCCTTTCAAGATTTTATTTATAAATCTTTCATCATAGATCGACTTCTCTCTAAGCCTACTATATAATGCAAATAAAAGTAAATATATTTATATGCCATGCTTCATTGTTGTGCTTTCTTGGAATCTGAAATAATCCATCCATATGGCCATGCATGATTCGATGCATTACTTAGCAGCTTTTCCACGTTATTACGATCATATGATCTATTCAAGTATCTCTGCAAAGATTAACTACAAACTCTTCTCTATAAAGAATTTTCGGCGCCAAGCTTTTTCCTTATAACTGAAATTTTGTCTTCTTCTACTTACTTGCTCATTTCCTCCATTCCTTTTTTGTTACTCATTATATGCTTTCTTCTGCTTGATATTATGTTAAAAACAAATGTTTATATGCAAATAATTAAATCTTATATTTCAATTTAATATATCCACGGCTTTTTAAACTTAATTTACACATTTTACTAGTTTATTCCCTTAATTTATAAATTAATTATTTTAACATTTTAATTTGCTAAAAATATGATTGACAAATACTTTTTAGCTAGTTTGAATGTTTAAAAAATTTTATTTCAACTTACAAAATTATCATACAAGACACTTTAAATAGTGTTGATAAGTATTAATAACTTTTATTTTTGGCAAATTAAGATATTTAAATAGTCTCTTTATAAATTAATGGAATAAAGTGATAAAAAAAATATATAAATTCAGAAGAGTGTAAATATATCGAGTACGTATATATTTCTCCATCCATCCTACATTAACAGTTGGGGATTATTCCATATGCCAATTATAAGATTAGAATCGATACTTCCACAAAAAGATCAATTGCACTTTTTTTTTTTACTTAGTCTGGTGTAAATTAGCCATTCTTGCAAGAAAAGATTCATTATTTATTTAAAGAAAAAGGTATATAAACGCCCCTAACATTGTTTCATAATCTTACATTCGCCACTTATGTTTTTTGAGGTACAAATACACTTTTATTGTTCTGAAAATTATGTATTTAAACCTCTCATACAAACGGGGTTAATTTTAACCGTTAGTAGGGTCCATTGTTTCTGACATATATAAAAATTTATTAGATAAAGATACATTTTTACCCCTAACGTTTATAACAAGGAACAAATTTACCACTAAAGAAAATTTAAAAGCATTTAAACACAAAATTTTTTTAAAAAAATATTTAAATTCGTCATTTAATAAAAATATTAAATAATTATTTCTTTTTTATATTCATAAAATCTACTAATGCTAATATAATATCAAAATAATTTATATATAATTTTTATGAAAATTTTCTAAAAATTTCATCTCATTTAAAAAAATTTAGAAATATTTAAATACAAAATTCATTTCATTCTATTTAAATTTTTTTTTATTCACTCAATATAATAATTAATAAATATTTATTTAAATGAAACATATTAGGATGAGATAGATAAATAAATAAATAAATATTTATTTATTTATTGAGAGTGATTAAAAAATGAAAAATTTTATATAGGATGAGATTAATTTCTTTTATTTAAATATTCTTAATTTTTTTTGAAATAGGATGGAATGAATTTATATAATATTTTTTAAATAAATCTCTCATAAAAAAATTAGATGTAAAATTCTTTTAATAACATATTACTAGATCTTATAAGTATAAAAATAAACTGTTATTTAAGATTTTTATTAGATAAAATTTAATTTTTTTTGAAAATTTTGTGTTAAAATGTTCTTAAATTTTCTTTAGAGGTAAATTTGTTCCTTATTATAAACCTTAAGGGCAAAAATGTGCCTTTATCTAATATTTTTTTTGTGCATATCAGAAATAATGGACCCACTAACTGTAAGAATTAACACCTATTAAAAAAATAGGATATCATAAGTTCTATTTTAAAAAATAGGATATCATAAGTTCTATTTTAAAAAAATAGGATATCATAAGTTCTATTTTAAATTTTAGGTTATTATAAATTGAATTCTACTTTTAAATTTATTTAAATTTGTTTTTTTAAATCTTTGAATTGTGTCAATTTTATCCAATTTTATTTGAAATATCTAATAATATTTTTACAAATTACTTTTAGACCCTTATAAAATAAATTAGACACTTATTAAATTTTATCATCTTTGTCTTATAAAAAAAAAAATTTAAATTCTAATTTTACCACTCTTAACATAAATTTATAAATTAATTTCTAAATATAATTGTTTAACTTTTTCACTAAAAAACCTTATATTATAATTATTTCTCAACTTTTAACCGTATTATTTAAAAGTTTTTCTGATTGGAGTAAAAAGAAAAGCATAAAATGAAGAGAGAGAGAGAGAGAGAGAGAGAGAGAGAGAGAGAGAGAGAGAGAGAGAGAGAGAGAGAGAGAGATAATTTTAAGATACTAAAAATAATAGTCAAGAATTTAAAAATATTTAATTTTTCTAAAAAATATGAAAAAAATAATTTTTTTGTTATTATAATGGTAATTAAAAGTGATTACTTTATATTTATATTTTATTTTTATTAATAGTAGTATATATAATAAATTAACTTACAAGTTTTAACTTTTTTTATTTTTCTTATTATTTTTATTGATAAATAAAAAGTTAGAATTTTAAGTAAAAATTTAAAAATTAATTTTTAAATTTATTTTAAAAGTGGTAAGATTAAAATTTGATAATATTTTTGAAATTTTATTTCTTAAATAAAGGGAAAAAATTGAATAAGTATCAAATTTATTTTATAGGGATCTAAAAGTAATTTTTAAAAGTACGATTAAATCCTTCAAATAAAATTAGATATAATTGTTGAAGGAGCAAATTGAAATGACTTTAAAAGTAGAATTCAATTAATAATTGGTCCAAAATTCAGAATTGAACTGATCGTTTTTCCTAAAAAATAAGATATTTCATTTAAATTGTAGGTTTATATAAAAATAAAAACTAAATTATTGAATTCCAAAATTTAATGAATCTCTTCTCTAATCATACTTACACAATATGGTACATTTTTTTAAACATGTATTTAGATTTTCATATTTCATAGAGAAATTTTTTTTTTCTTTTTGGAACATTATTATTCCAGATATAGAGATAGTTTATTTTAATATTCTTTTTCAACAAAGGAGAGGCGATATATGAATACATATCACGCCATTGTTAAATAAAAATTATATATATATCATCTAAAAGTAAAATGGTCAAATATAACCACAAATTTGCCCCAATTTTTAATTATATCCTAAATATAAAATAATTCAATTCAGCTATTAAAATTTAGAGTTTTGTCAATTATACCCAATTTTGTTTTAAGGATTTAAACATATTTTAAAAAATTACTTTTGAATCCTCATAGAATAAATACATTTATTAAAACTTTCTTCCTATTTTTCTTATAAGAAAAAAATAAAATATAAAAAATCTTACCACTATCAAAATAAAATTAATTTCTAACAATTTCATATTTTAGTTTTTCTATAACTCATTTTTCTAACTTTCAATCATTTTATTCCAAATTTTTCGAGTTGAAATTGAATACAAAGAAAAATGAAATGGAGATTAAAAAAGAGAAAAAATGTTGGAGATATTAAAAATATTAATAATGAATATAAGAAAGATGTATTTTTTGAAAATTATGAAAAAGTTAAAACATTCTTAAAATTCTCATTACTTCATTGTTATGATAGTTAAAATAATCGCTTTATATTTTTTTCTATTAATGTTAACGTGTATGATAAATAGATTTATAAGTTGCGACTCCTGTTGTTGCGATTGAGATTTTTAAGAAATTTTTATTTATTTTATATTTTTAAAAAAATTAATTTTCTTTATATTATTGACAAGAAAAATTCTACAGTTACTTTATTTTTTATTTACTTTGTATTCACTTTGTTCTTATCACCATTGAATGAAAGTGTATAAAATCATCTAATTGTGAGTGTTAACAAAGTAAGTTTTATTTTGCAAAAAACAAAGTCACCATAGACTACACCAAGATTTTAAAGTAATTTCTCATAGGCTTATTGGTGTAAAAAGATCAAATATTTTCAATTTATTGTATATTTAACCTATCTTTTTTATTTTGACATATATGTCCTAATTTAACAATTTAGTGGTTAATTTAGTCCACCATTAACTTTAGTTAAAATTGCGTATGGAAATTTTAAGGTATTATTTTAGATGGCACTATCAATTGATGTGGGCCCTGTTACCACATCAATTCAAACAGTTTTGATTTGTAACAAATTTTTCCTAAATTTTATTTTACATCAATATTTTAATTTTTGCAAATATATATTACATTTTACTGTTAAATATATAAAATTGAATAGTTAATTATAATATTTAAATGATTTATTATTTAAATATAATTTTTTTAAAATATCTATCATTCATTTAATACTAAAATATATCAATCTAATTAATAGATTATTTTAAAATTAAAATATATCCACATAATTAATTAATAATAAAAGATATTATTAAAATTAATACATGCCCATACATATATTAATATTTGTAAGAGATTGAAAAGTATTAATACGTGTATTAAATTTAAATTTATGTAATTAAATTTTAATAAATCATATAATACTAATTTTTAGCACATGTATTTAATTTTAATAATATTTTTAGTTACTAAAAAAATTAGTTCTAATATTAAATACATTTTTATACATGAATGACCATTTAACTCAAAAAAAAAATAAGGGTGAAAACATCTCTCTAGCTATCTAGATTTTTTTAAGATTATTTAAGGGGATGTTCCAAAAAGAATGAAAGCAGGTCAATTATATAGTACCACAATTTAACTATATTTTAACAAGCATGGTTTACTGAAGAAATTTTCTCTACAATATTTTTATTTTATTAGTTAAATAATTCAATTTTTAAAATAACATAAATTTAGAAATTAAATTAAGAATATCTTAATATCTTCACCTTCAAATTATATATATTGGATTGAAGTAAATTTTATATTTTATAAAAAAAAAATCCTTTTAATCAGAATTAAATAAATATTCCGATAATAGTGTAACATATATTGAACAATGATTCTTGAGTTATTTATTTACCAAAAATAAAGTGAATATTGAAAGTTTTTCTAAAACGTTTAAAAAATTCCCATATATTATAAGGGTGGAGATTTTTGCACTCCACACATTTATTTCTACACTCTTTATTTACTTTTTTGGAATTATAAATTATATAATTATCCTTTATTTGAAATGTTTATTATTTTCACTAATTATCATTCCTAAACTAGTATTTTTCTAATTTTTTTTCCAAATTCACTATTTGATATTTAATATTATAAACCTACTTGTGTTTAAGCTTACATTTTCTTTTTCCATTAAAAAAATTAGTATAGTCAACTATTTTTTTAAAACTATTAATTTACCTTTTAACTTATCTAAATCAATGTAAAATTTGCATCAATTACAAAAAACATAACAATTTTTTTTTTTTACTTTTTATTAACAATTTTTTAAATATCATATACACATTATTTTATTTATTCTTCTTATCATAATTTTTAAAAGTCAATATAAAATCAAAGTACATGATAAAAAAAATCATTATAAAAATTTAATAAAAATTCATCATACAAAAACTATTCTAATTTTAATTTTTATGACAAGTTTTATAACATCTTAATAATAGAAAAAATAAATGCTATATTTTCTTTTTATTAAGTATATTTTTTATAGTTTAATTTAATTAAAGCATGTGCAGGATATAATTGCTTAAATTACATACGGTTAATTTTAGTTCTATTTGTTGAACTTATGAACATTTTTTGATATAATAAATTATTATTGAATTTTTATAATTAATATTTTTAATCACATAATTTATTTTTTTATATTATTTTATTAAATAATGATAGAAATTT
>CATIWO010869840.1:0-36987 GCA_949673435.1 Macaranga tanarius | reverse complement strand
ATATTTATTTCAATTAAATTATATATCAAATAATTAAATTTTCTATTCATTCTTTCCATATTGGTTTCAAACTTTATTTTTTCTTATTATAATTGAGTTTCGTATATTTTTATATTTATTTTTTTAATTCTAATTAAGTTTATTTTTTTCATTGAATTAAATTATATATTAAATAACTAGCTTAAGATGGTTTCTTTTAGTTGTACATTAAATAATTAAAAAAGTTAGTTTTTATTTTTATGATCATTAAATTATCACATTATCCAATTTTTAATAAATAATTAGTAAAATTTCAACGATGTTGTCATTTTAAAGCAACCTAGATCTTTATTTATTATTTGAAATGTAATAAAAAAAAAAAAGAAAAAAGAAAAGTAAAAGAAAAAGAATAAGAAATTATGAGATTTGAATTTAATAAGGAAAATATCCATAATTAATTGATATTAATATATAATTTCATTTGATGTGGAAATTTTTTTAATGAAAATTCTATTCAATTTAGACAGACGTTAATGTAAGGATGCCAAAGTTACAAAAATAGAAGTTCAGGGACTCAATTAAGGGCACATTTTTATTAGGGACTAAAGAAGCGAAAATTAAAAAGTTTAGGGACCTTAAGATAATTTTTCCTCAAGTGAAATATTCGTGTTTAACGGCATTTGAAACCACGCGTTTCCAATCATCAATATAAGGATGCCAAAGTTACAAAAATAAAAGTTCAGGGACTCAATTAATGGCACATTTTCATTAGGGACTGACGGAGCGAAAATTGAAAACTTTAGGGACCTTAAGATGATTTTTTTCCCAAATATAATATCTACTTTTATGCGAAACATTTTACAAATTATCATTAAATTCTACTTAATTTGAAAATAAAGTTGGCATGTAACATTCTTGTTGCCATTCTAATTCCAATTTCAATTTCAATTTCAAGGCTAACGAAACACATTTTCCACATTACCTGTAATAATGCCAAAATCCCCATTTATTCTCAACTTTTGACGGTCTCAAAAATGTATTATAATTATCAACAGTATTCTTCAAAGGTACGAGTAGATAAATACATGGCAGGACATAAGATACTTGTACATGTCAACAATCTCCTTTATTGTTCAAATACATGAAAGACAAGATTTTGTTGCATGATGAAAACAGATGAAGTCTCAATATTAATTTGTAACAACTTCAAAAGCTCTGAGGAAAACCTCTTGGGGCTGACCGCCGCTCAACTTCTGCTTCCCATTGATCTGTTAAAAAAAAAAAAAAAAACAAATTCCTTAGTGACATAGACATGTATGATTATAAAGGTGTGAACGTATAAAATGGATCTTTTATGCATACCACATAGTATGGAACTCCTGAGATATGTGCTGAGTACTTCTCGAGGTCTTCGTTAACCTTCACAGAATCAGAAAGAGGAAGTTCAGAGCCATGAATACAAAACAAAGGATTTATGATATAAGAGAGAAAGAGCTCGTGTGATCTGTTTGATTGATGTAGAAATTATGGTTGGCAGGATTCAGAATTTTCTCCCTAGAGAATGTTTGCTGGATGGCAGCAAAAATAAGAATGATGGAGAACTTCAGTGACTGTCGTTCTATCAGGTGACTCTCAATCTGAACTTTGATCAGATTAAGCATTCCTTCTGAACATTTGGACTACGAATTGAAAAAAGCAACCACAACATACTGCAATTGCGACCAAATCAAATTTCATAGGCAAAGAAAATGAGAATTGAGCATACCTCTTTGACTCCATTATTTGGATCTGCAAGGAATTCTGATGCCCCCTCTACCCCAGCCTTTGTGGCACATTCCAGAAGAAACTCCCTGCAACAAGTTATGAGTTTTTTTGTTAACCATTTTGCTATGCAAGGATGAATAGATGATATCAACTAGTCTAAAATTATAAAAAAATGATAAGTCTTAAAGTAAGATGAAAATTGTATGAAGAATAGGAAAAATCAGTAAATCATCGGAAATCTCACAACAAAAATAAACATTAAAGTCTCTGACAAGATGGACTTCAAAGTGTTTTCAAAGCTCTGCATTTACCTATCACCAATGTATTTAGCCTGTGTGAAGTAACCAAGGAACAACTCCTCCACAAGCTTATGTTGCTTATCAAGACCCTGTTGGCCAGCAAAATATACAAGCCTATGGCTGTCTAAAGAATTGCCCCTGTGCAAATAAAAAATAATGTTATTAGGTCTTTCAATAAAAAAGATTCTTATTTCTTAACTACAAGTGGACTGTATATCAATATCGAAATAAATTTTGGATCTTACGTGAGACCAGATATGTTATATTCCATGCCAAGACCCCTAAAAACCTGCAATTGTCGAGATGTTTGAGTCCACTGCAGGTGGTAACACAAGCATAGATAATTCACAGAGAAGCAGTTAGAGAAAATGATGGTGAAAAAAAAAACCTCTGTCATTCGAGCTATAATTCCATCAGTTCGTGATCCAAACTTTTCCCTATAATACTGCAGCTTATTTACACCATCTTCTGGGGCAGATGGATTGAGAAAAAATGGATGCCATTTGATCTGCAAACTAAAACTAAGCGCAGTTAGAATGTAACTTAGCAGATCCAAAAGCCAAATATAGGAGAGAACCCTGCCAAGAGAGAAAGACCTCAAAATCAAACTGATCTTTAGAAGCAGCAATAGCTTTGTCTAAATTTCTCTTTCCAACAAAGCACCATGGACATACAGTGTCCGAACTAATGTCAATTTGGATAAGCTTCTTCCCGTTGCTGTTACCAACTGACTGAGCCATGATTCTTGACTGTCTGCTGCCTTTCTGCTACAGATTCTAAATCAAACTCTAAAATTTTGAAGTTCTAAGACTTCAGTTTCAAAATTCCTTGAAAACTATCACATGACTGAGTCCAAGTTCAAAGATATACATATACACACACACATATGCACACATTACTGCTCCATCAGAGGAGCACCAATAGGGTACCTAGTGCACTGATTGCATTCCATAAATAAGAATGCAAAGTGGCGGCTAGTTAACAAGTGTATTCTCTTTAAAATTCTGCATTCCATGAGAGCAAAAATGCCTTTTATTTTATCTATCTGCTTTCTAATGTGAACAGTAAAATAATGTTAACCTTACCATTCTACTAGCTTCCATTCCTCCTAAATAAAATGAAATTCTTGGTTTTCTTCAAATAAAGTTCATGATAGCAATTTTCTAATGAGAAGAACTCTAGCACTATACTTATTTTGTGTGGTGGTGCATCCATTACTTTACTCCAAATTACCAGAAATATTAAAAGAAATTAGGAAAAAAGCAGCTCTCATGGATATTAGAAGGCCAAATGTCTCATGCAAAGAAATCCAACTCAGAATGAATCCAATTTGTGGCCACTGAATCCTTTGCATGAACAAGCAGAAACTGCCCTTCCTAATTATCTGCCCTTAATTACAAATTATTCCATTTTGGTGACAATTAAGATTGAAGCCTTTGAAGAAACAATCAGAAACTACCCTGATTAATTTCACCTGTTTTCTATTATTAAGACCTAATAACAAAACTCCTCTTTTTGGATCAATTAAGAGAAAGGTGACAAAAAGCAAAGTCAAAAAACTGTAAACAGATATCAAAATAAGAAATGGGTTTGCTTAATTTGTCAAGAAACTGCAAACTTAACAATTATATGCCAAGAAAATGATTCAATCACCCAACAAAACACAGGAACATTACCAGCGTCCAACGAAAAAGAGCAAAACTTTGTGACAAGTAATTATAGAATGAACTGAAAAGATCAAGAATTGAGCACAAAAAGAAAGAATTTACACAAAAATTAGGTGAAAAGATTGAGTTTTTTGGTGTTGTACCTTGAAGAATGTTAAAGATGGAACCTTGTGAAGAGCTACCAAACGCATTGCCAGTGGAAATTTTTAACGAATTCAATTTGCTTTTATAGGATAAAGGTCACCTCCTTTGTTTGACCACTTCAGAATTTTTTTCCTCACCTACCCACCCCATTTTTAGACAATTTTAGACATTTGCTTTATTTTTCTCTATGAGATTGTGCCATTATTAGCCATATGATACATATTTTCTTTATGTACCAAATTACAAATGATTATCAATATAAATTTTGTCATTAAAATGTATAATATATCATTTTTATCACAGAATTAGAACCAATGTTTACTAATTTCTTATCATTTTATGAACATCATAAAAATAAAATTTAGTGAATGCCTAACATAATTTTTATAATTATATTAACACGATTTAGTTATTCATTAAAAATTTGTTCTTTTAATACTAATAATTTGTTAAGATAATATTATTATAAAATAATACAATAGTATGATGATACAAAATTTGAAAGAAAAATATTTATGATTGTAGAATTACATTATAAATAAAAATTATTTTATGAAATCGAAATTTTAAATTAATATAAATAAAATATAATATTTTCTAAATTTTAAAATATCATATTTATAAATATAAAATTATTTCTACATCTATATAATTAATTATTACAACATATTTGATTTATTAATAAATCATATTTAGTAAGTCATATTTAAAAAAATTATATTGTCATAAGCATCTTAAACAGTACAAATTTTTTTGGAGGATAAGAATAAATAAAATTAATTATTTCCATCTATATGATTTTTGACCCGACCCAAACCAACCCAACCCGACTCCCAATATCTTGGAAGTTGGAAGTTGGAAGTTGAAAAACAAAAATAAAACAGTAAAAACACAAAAAGTAGATGTCTGCATTTCCTGTTTTGTCTCTGATCATCAAAGACATGACATCCACAGACTCCTAAACATAATTCTCCACAAATTCAATTCATTTTAATTCACTTCAACCTTCAAATTTCTCAACTTTAATTTCTGATCTCTTTAATTGAACAGCAGAAAAAAAGGTATGCTTTTTTTTTTTTTTTTAAATCCATTCTCATTTTCTTTTCTGCATTGCATTTCAATTCTGTATTCTTTACTTGTCTTTCAATTTTTCTCACCAACCAAACTCCACACACAAAAATAGCATAACCCATTTAAAAAATTTGGCACCTTTTGCTAAGTTTTTTCATGGGTCAACGAAAAGATTGCTACTTTCTACTGAAATTTTGATTCTTTTCTATTTGAATTGCCTTAAATTTCACTTATTTTTTCTGGGTTTGTTTGTTTGTTGATTGTACTGTGCACTTTTCTTTTTCTTGTTTAAGGTACATATTGATAAGGTCTTAAAATGGATATTGATGAGATAATTGGTGAGACAACAACAAAGTCCACGAATTTGCCAACAAAGAGTGCAATTTATGTTTGGGGATATAACCAGAATGGGCAAACAGGCAGGAAGGGTAAGGAGCAACAATTGAGGATTCCAAAGCAGCTTCCTCTTGAGCTTTTTGGGTGTCCAGCTGGTGCTAAAAATCGCTGGTTAGATATAGCCTGTGGCCGTGAACATACTGCTGCTGTAGCCTCTGATGGGTCTCTTTTCACTTGGGGTTTGGTCACTTTCTGTTTTACTTGATTATTTGATTGTGAATCATTGTTGTTTGTAACATATGTGGTTTTTTTATGGTTAGTTTGAGATATGATAATATGCTGCTATAAGGACTAGATTTTAGTATTTATGTGTTTCCATGAATTGTAATTGCTTCTGGGAAACTGTGAGCTACAGTTTGACCTTTACATTCGATGAGTTGTTTCCCTGAGATTTGGTCATGATTTTGTTTGCTTTTGAAGTTTGAGGGGTATGCCGTGCATTTCTTCATGTCAACAGCTCTAGACATTTTGTCATGATTGCGTTCTAGTATTCTTGCTTAAGCACAGAATTGATTATGTAAATTTTTTCTATAACTGGTTTGGTGTGTGACTATAAACAATATTGCAAGAATGACTTCAAGTTTTTTTCTCATTGCTTCACATGTACAAGAACATATCTACCAAATGTGTGTGAATATTGTTTTTCTTACAAGGTCATTATATTGTGCTTTTGGCTGCTCACCGAACATCAAAACATTAAGTATGATACTTGGTTGCGTTGTCTTTGACATCCTATGTTGAAAGAAACCATATGTCTGTATATTTGAGCAGGTGCTAATGAATTTGGTCAACTGGGAGATGGCACTGAGGAGGGTAAGAAGCATCCCAATAAAGTAAAGCTGTTGGAGACTGAGTTTGTGAAATCTGTTTCTTGTGGAGCACACTGTACTGCTGCAATTGCAGAACCTCGTGAAAATGATGGAACCATCTCAATGAGTAGACTTTGGGTTTGGGGACAAAACCAAGTATTTTATTCTGATGAACTGTGTTATTTCTTTTATGGAGATGGATTTCTCTTGTTCCTTTTTTCTCTTCAATTTGGTGAATTTTTATACTCATCATTTCAGGGATCAGATTCTCCACGTCTATTTTGGGGGGCTTTTGCACCAAATACGGTATTTGATTATTTTAGATTTTACATTTTTGAGTTTCAGGCAGGTCCCACTGTGAAGCAAAATCTTGTTCTAAGTCAAATGAATTAAAATCATGGATGCAGCATATTCTTAAATGATTGTAACACAGTAATGACTTTGCTCATTTATCATTTCAAATATTATGAAATAGGTTGTGGTTTTGTGATTCTTTGCTGAGAAATGATTGAGACATCCAACATAGTCAGCTGTAACTTCTTATAAGTTAAGTTCTTGTGCATCATTCATACTTTTAACAATTTCTGGCATCTGAGAAACATGCGAAGCTATCCATGCTTAAATGAACATGTTGTGCATTCATTTGCTTTAATGATGGAATGGAAAATTATGAAAATTTACAATGTGGACTAAGGCAATTTTTTTTAACTGCCATAAAATTAAGAATTAATTTAGAAAAATTTAGAAAAATTTCACATGTTTTTTCAGATTATCCATCAAGTGTCCTGTGGTGCAGTTCATGTGGTGGCTTTATCTGAGGATGGCCTACTGCAAGCTTGGGGTAAATGCAATTCCATATGCATGATCTGTGTTCGATTCTCAATTATGAGATCTAATTAAATGATGATGTCTCAACTTGATCTGTTTTTATCTGAATATGTTTGTGCCAATGATTTTTATAAAGTCTCAGTAAAACATTTGCTGATCTTCTTTATGTTTTTGCTTGAACAATTATTATTACTCTAAAGAGAGGAAAGAGGAACTATTACCAGTCTATTTCCATCAATTTTCTTAGATCTCGTTCTGCTTCTATTATGCCAGGGTACAATGAATATGGTCAGCTTGGCAGAGGTATTACTTGCGAAGGGCTACAGAGGCCTCGTGTGATAAATGCTTATGCCAAGTTTCTGGATGAAGCTCCTGAGCTTGTTAAGATTACCCAGGTGTCATGTGGGGAGTATCACACAGCTGCCATATCTGAAACAGGCGAGGTGTAAGTTATCTGAAAGGACCTCTTACATGGTGATAAGTACTACATTTAAGCATGAGAATGTGATTATCCACATGACACATCTAACTCTCTTTGAAGGTTGGAAAAAAACTCCTTATGGAAATCTCACGCCTTTTTGGGAGATGGGATGCAATGGAAATACGATGCATTCTGATATGCAAGTCTCTTTTCCCTTAGTTTGCTTGTTTCCCCTGCTCTCAATATATGATGCCTGCATTTTATCATTGTCTTTAGTCTACCAGGCAGTAGAACTTTTTTTTTGAAATTTTTCTCATGTATGATACTATCAAGATGATGTTTGGAATAGGGATAGAATAAAGCAGTCAAATGTAGAATTAAAATCAATATTTTGCACTGGCGGTATAGCTTGAGGGCAGGAAGTCCGCAAGTATTTGGTATTTTGTACGGTTTAATTGTATATCAAATACATGGATGGAGAATCATGGATGCATGCTGAAGATACTAAACCTAGCATCATTTTTTTTTTGGGGGGGTTGGGGTTTGTGCTTTACCAATAATTACTTTTTTCCACATGGATGCTGCTCCCCTAAGAAGGTTGCATATCTGATAGCACACTGTTACATGACTGTTCCTTAGCTTTCCACTAATTTCTCCTCCTTTGCTATCCTTTCCGATATTTTGACAGTCCATTTTGGCTTTTTTAAATACCTTGTGTATCTTATTCCTTTTATGTGTTGTCCATAGAAATTGATTTTGCTCCAAGAATCCTTCATGTTCTCCTCCCACCCACAAAAAAATTATGAGATGATTGATTAAAATAATTGTTTTGATGCTGAAACTCTATGTTGTTGAAGAAGCATGGATTTTTATTCTATGATCCAATAAAAATGACAGGATTAATCCCTTAGAACGGTCTTTACTTTTATGTTTGCAACTTTCATCACTGATGATTCTTCACTTTGCACCTCCCAGCTATACTTGGGGGCTAGGAAATATGGGCCAACTTGGGCATACTGCTCTTCAGTCTGGGGATAAAGAGTTATTGCCTAGGCGAGTGGTCGCCCTTGATGGAATTATCATAACAGATGTCGCATGTGGAGGCGTACACACTTGTGCTGTGACTCAGAAAGGAGCTCTATATGGTTGGGGTGGTAGTCAAGCTGGGCAATTAGGCCTTGGCCCCCAAACTGGATCCTTTTCGTTCATTTCCAGTGACACTGAATCATTTCTTCGAAATATCCCTGCTTTGGTTCTCCCAAATGGCGTGCAGCTTGTTGCTTGTGGGCATTCTCACACGCTTGTTTGCATGAGGGATGGAAGAATACATGGATGGGGTTATAATAGTTATGGACAGGCAGCAAATGAGAAAACAACATATGCTTGGTATCCATCACCAGTTGACTGGTACTATATACCTAAAGTTGTTCAATTGCTTCTGCATGCATAGCTATGATGTCCCGAATTATGATGGAAGAACCATATTGCAGGTGTGTAGGGGAAGTGAGGAAACTAGCAGCTGGTGGTGGCCATTCTGCAGTTTTGACCGATGCATGTTCCTTAAAAGAGTTGTGTGAGTTCAGGCTTGCAGATAGTGCGACAATATCAAATGCTTCAGAGATTGAGGATGTAGCATTTAGAACTGGCGCAGATGCTTTAGCTCGGCTTTGTGGAAGATTGAGGTATCTATCTTTTTATGTGGTGTATGGATATATTTTGACCTGAAGTTTTTAATAGGATGCCATCCTCTTGCTGTGAAGGTGTCATTATTATTTTTACATTTGGGAGCTTTCTTTTAGGAAAGCCAAGGCTTTTTTGCTATGAATATCCTTAGCATGAGCATGAAATAAACATCATTAAATTTTTTTAATTAAATTCCGTATTCTGTACCTTCTGATATTTGCTTAGTTTGTTATTGCCAATTATATTCTCAAGGTTGGAACTTGGGACTTTTGAGTCATGCTCATTCATGATGAAGATGCTTGCTAAAACAACTCATCTTATTTGCAGGGAGCATTTGCTTGATGGTGGTGAGCTAGATTATGAAGATAACGAGATTGGTAGCAGCAAGAACTAAAGGAACAACGGAGATTTCTAATCATTTGTCTTTAGTATTTATTACTATATTATCCCTCCATTAAGTAATCTGATCAGAACTGTGAAATTCATGAACTGTATTATATCAGATGAAATTGGGGAATCCCTGTATAACTATAGGTCAGATACTCTTTGTATCAGTGTATTCGTTGTCTGGCACCTGGATGAAGCATGTCTTGGTGACTTTAAAATCAACCATCTGCTTGATGGTGTTGTAATTGGATACTCTGTTCAACATATGAAATCGATCATTGATGGACTTGGAACATTTGCTGGCATACATAAAGTATGCAATTGGCCTCTCGCTCTCATCCTTGGGGCTATTCTTCTTGGACATTTGTGCCAACTGGTGGAATGCTCGTGTTAGGGTAAGCCATGTTACAATATCTTGAATAGGCAGTTTTGTGATCAGAACAAAATCAGAATTTAACAGTAATGCCATATAGGTCCTACTATCATACACCTAAGGTACATTTTACACCATTGCCTTGGCAACTGCATTTTATAATTTATCATACACACGCTGACCAGTGACCACTAGTGACTCGCCTACCATCACTTGCAGTATGAGTCTCTTGTCCTTTTTAGTTTTCACCTCAATTTTCATCACCACATTTCACTTATGCTAACATCATTAATAACTCAATTATTATTCAAGCACTATCAATCAGTGATAATATTGCTCTAACCAAGTTACTGGTGCTGCCAACCTTAGTGGCAATGAATGATAAGGTCACTTGACCATTTTCTTGAATGAACCTAAAAAAAGTTGGAAAACGATAAAAGCCAGAATAGGAGGAGAAAATCAGAACAAAAATAATTATGCCTTTATGCTCAGGAATCAGTGAGAATGAGATGCACACATGGGTCACAAATTTCAATGTTCATGGATGAAATAATAATGAAGTCTCAACTTGATCATGCGTGCATGCAATGGTGTTGGATTATGGTCTTCATTTCAAAATAAGATCTTTACCGCTTTACAGTGCTATTCAGATTGAACTAAATTAATTGGAGTTGAGAAAACTTTATAAGAGCTTCATATACCAGTAGTTTATATATATATATATAAAAGATATGTCAACTGTAGCTCTCTGAAAGTCTGAAGTGTGCATATACACCTGGTCGTAAGGGCCTTTTTGATTCTTGAAATAGTTGAAATTTTAAGTACATTCTTATGCAGAAGCAAATTTTTATCACCATTAGTTAATATAATACATCGATGGCAACAGAAAGGACTGAAGCGTTAGATACTCTTCAATTCGATTTGCCAACTGGGTTACTTGCATAACCAGTTAACCACAGCTTAGAAACTTTTGTCAGACTTCTACTCATTGACATGGTGGTGAAGCATCCAAGGAGGCATCTGCGTTGTATTAGGCTGAGCTTGAGCGATAGACTCCTCATTTTCATTCATGAATTCTCTTGTTTGAAGATTGCCACTGCACCATGCATCAAGAAAATATATATATAATGTAAGCCCTAGTCAAGCTAGCACTGTTCTCTACAGCAGAGCCTAACTTTTCTTTAAATATATCTATCGTGGAGAATGAGATGATACCCCATTGTTAGAGATGCAAGTGATAGCATTGGTCGCAGCGCCGGCAGTGGTTGTGGCGATGGCATGAAGGCCATTGAGTTCTGACCAAGATTTTGCTGATGCCACTTCTCACGTTCAGCCAGTATTTTCTCATTTTCTTTGAGCTATTATTTTTTTAGGCCAATTTATCAGCTACCATCACATGTAATGTAAGTATAGAATTTTAGAAAACCAAAACAATGGCAATCAAAAGTGCTCTTCACCTGTTTGGCCAGCATGTTGTTTTGCTCATGCAATGATCTTTCCTGTAACGTCAGAAGACATGTACTGAATGTGCGAGTTAAATTTAAACCTTCAATTTGCAATTTTCATGCATATGAGGTTTCGGAAAAAGTAACACTTTTACAATTTTACCATGTGATTTTTTTTATGACAAACTAAGGTGTGTGATTTTTTCCACTAGCAATTTCAGGTATATGTACTATATCAACATGAGTAGTCAATTTGATGTGATAAATGAAAAAGAATTCACGTTAGTGCCATATTATTACCATACTATCACCATATCATATGAGAAAATGTTATATTAATATCACATCATCACACGTTAGCGCCACATCAATATTTTTGTTAGTATTACTGTGACATATTTAAAATTGTTAACCGTAGAAACCACATACTTTAATTTGTCAAAAAAATAAAAGTATTAAATGACATGATACTCTTTTATAGTACTTAAAATTTATTATCATTATTTAGACTAATAGTATAGTGGTCGTGTGCCTGTATTGTAGTGAGAAAATAACAGTAGACACACGCATCGCGCACAAGCAAGAAATGTTACCTTCTTCTGCAGGCCTGAAAGAGATTCATGATAGAGCTGGTTCTGCAAAACGCCATGTTGATGTACAAAGAGTAAGCATTCAAAATTTATGTGTATCTGAAAATTTTGTTCACTAGAACTTTAAAAACAGGATCACTAAATTCACCTTTCTTGATCGTACACGCTTAAGAGCAGTATCAATCTGTTGCTCCAAGTGTTGGAGTTCTCTTAGACTCATTGGATCCAAATCTTCTCCTGAAAAGTTCCTATTTAATCAATGTAAAGATCATTAGGCAATGCAACAAATAAGCTATACACTGATCAATGTAAAAGTTATTCATATTAGTACCTTAAGCTTCTTTGTAAGACTTCAATCCTAGCCATAAGCTTAGGGTATTCAAAACACAAATTTCCCTAAATAGTAATTATGGCAATACATGCATTGAATCAATAACTGTGGCTCATAAAAACTTAAGCAAATCCCAACACAGAAAATTGGAGAAATGGTACCTGTTGTTGTTCAGTGTCATTTGTAACAAGTTGTCTTTCTGAAAATGTGCATCTCTCATATCTTTCTAGGATTGCTTCCATACTGTAACAAAAGAGAAGGAAAATTCTGAAGCAAGCCCAACAATGCATGGGAAGCTATAAGGTACTTCAGTAGTATGTGCCAAAACTAATTAACAAGATTAGTTACCTCTCCCCCATGTACAAAATTTTGAGAAACACATTATTAAAAGATCAAAGTTTTGTTTGTTTTTATGTGGAAAACATAACCTGTATAGCACATTATTATTATTGAAATATGTCTTGTTGATGAGATGACATCTTGAAGCTTTTAGATTAATGAAGAGGAACAGGCTTTAGAGTAATGAAGAGGATCTTTAATATGGGATCACTTGTTCAAGTTTATAAGCAGTTCTTGTTCTCAGACCACATGCAGCCCCCAAAAAAATATTATGGGAAGCTTTTTTTTTTTTCCAGTAAAAATAAATAAATAAATAAGAGAGAGAAAAAAAATATTAGGTGGATAACGTTTTTTTTTTTTTTTTTTAGAATTGCTGGATAACTAATTTTGATGTTATATAAACTTTACTTCTTATTTCAAATTGGATATTAAATATTAATTTATTTTTTTACTATTGAAATTCTATATTCATTGCACCAATAAATCACTTAATGAATTCTGAAGGTTTTTTGTGACATGGCAACTGAAATTAATATATTTTTTTAGATATTATTATTATCATTTACCACCTTATAAGCCACTTTAAATTCTATGAAATGCATAAAGAGACCCATAAAATAAGTAGGATTCAAGACAACTTATAACTTAGATAGTACGGACACGGGAACGGAAATACGAATATGAAAAAATAACTATTTTTAAAAAAATATAGAATATAGACATTGAGGTCAATTTATAATTATAAAAAATATAAAGGTCAATTTATAAATATTAAAATATAAGGGTTAATTTATAAATATGAAAAGTTATAAAGTCTAATTAATATAAATTATAAATTAGATTCAATTCAAAAATATATTTTTCATGATTAGTAATATTTTTTATCACTAAAAATAATTTTAAATACACACACAAAAATATGATAACCATATTTATAAATATAAAATTATTTTACAACTCAAACATCAACCAATTTTCATATCATTTTATAACATATATAAAACAATAACATCTTAATGATACACAATTTTTCAATAACAAATAAACAATTTTCCATCTAATTTTACTTAAAATTAATAATAAAATCATAATACTTATAAGCAACATTAAGATATCAAAACTTCATTCACAATGTTTATTAGTAATTTTAATTTATAAAATCTTATACTTAATTAATATTTTTCATTCTCAATGTTCTCATTGACATCTTCATTGAAGAATACTGTCTCTAATATATTAGGGTAAAGATAGAAGGTACGCGTATCCAAAAAGGACACGTGTCCTTTTTTTTTTTAAATGTCCCAATTTTTTTTTTATTTTCGAAACCAGCCTCAAAACATGTCGGACAAGTTTTTGAAATATATTGGACAAGTTTTTGAAATATGTCAGTATCCAAAATGTGTTTAATACAGAACACAACTCTTTATAGAGGCGTCCATGCTTCACAGCTTATAACATGAAAAATAACAGAAAATATTTAAGGAAATATACTGATTTTAGTTGTCATGTCAAAAAAAAAATATCGGAATTCATTGAGTAATTTATTGATATAATAAAAATATAAATTTTGATACTAAAACAATAAATTAATATTCAATATCTAATTTAAAATAAAGAGTAAAGTTTAATTATCGGGTTAAATATATTGGTGATCACTAAACTTTACACTTGTTTCATTTTGGGTACTAAACTTTAATTTGGTTCATAGAGGTAACCCAACTTTAATTTTATTTTATCCGGTGGTTACTCGGTGCCGGAAGCCGAATATTCTGATAATATTCCGGTTGTTAAATGTATTGGTGGTCATCAAACTTTGCACGTGTTTCATTTTGGGTACTAAACTTTAATTGATTTCATTTCAGTCACCAAGATTCTAAGAATATTCTAAGAATATTCGGCTTCCAGCATCGGTTGACCACCAGATAAGTTCAGTACTCAAAATGAAACAAATGCAAAGTTTAGTGATCACCGGTATATTTAACCCTTTAATTATCACATATATCAATTACATGCTATATTATGTCAATAATCTAATGGTTGAATATCTTTTGTATAACTTAACACACTAAATGTACTTTTTTTCTTTTTAAAATTTTTAGAAAGGAAAAAAAGATGTACAATTCTGATTTTTTTTTTGGCTATTGAAGATCAATAGTTGATGATTCGAACTTAGCTGACTATTGCTAATCTGTGTAGAAATTTACTAAAGGTTACAGCCTAATGCATGAGAAGCAAAAATATGAAGATATTAGTTCCTAGCAATCTGAATCTGGATATATGTAGAAAATCATATAAAAAGAAGTAATAGGTGGATGATTAAGTTTATTAGCAAGTATGGCCAATCTGTTATATTAATTACATCCGATTGAGGTTTAAAATATTTAGTTTATCTTTTTATTTGGTTAATTCCATTAAAGAATTCATTTTATTTTCAAATGAATTTTAAATATAATTCATTTGAAAATAAATTCCAATTTCATTTAATCAGATACAATTTATCAATAAAAATTGATTTCGAGTTAAGCAATTCCATAAAATTAAAAAGTTGGAATTAAAAATGAATTTTTATAAAATTTTCATTTAAACCAAATACAATCACTTGAAGTCCATAAAATTTTGTGAAATTTATTTTAACCAAACAAATCATTTGGTAGATAACTGGAAAAACACATTTTCAAGTTTATAACGGTCATGGAAAGCTATTAGAGCTTTTGCCATAATGGTGATACCTCCATGGTCACCAGCCACAATCCTAAATACATTTTCACCGATATGACCATCAGCACTACTGATAATTTGCAAGTTGCAACCATTTACAACGTTACTGTCTTATTAACCATTGACATATACTACTAGTAATTACAAATTACTAGTAGTATATGTCAATGGTTAATAAGATGCGAAAACAGATAGGGTGAAATAGTTTTTTTTTTTTAATATAAAAAAAATGTAAAAAAAAAATGTAAATATTAAAATATATATAATCATAAATTATTTTGTTTAGTTAACAAAAAATACAAAAAAAATTTTAATTGATGTATTTTATTTAGGAAAAAACTAAAGAAATGTATTTTTAAATTGGAAATATATTTTCTATTTTTAAATATGAAGAAACAGTTCCGAAGTATTTTTAAAAAGTTTTCTGACGTTTTCGACCCATGAAAAACCTAATTGGAATTTTCGTACGCCCTATAGCCTAGCACGGGTATTACTTTTATGAGTAATGATTTGTGTCTCTTTGAGCGACATAAATAGTCTTGTCTCTCGATATGTAAAACCTAAAAGTGTCCCTAACTCATTCAAATGCCTCCTGTTAATAAAGGCAAATAAATAATTTTTAAAAATAAAAATTTTGTCTTTATTTGATGAGCGACATAACTATTCATATTGTTAAAAGAGATATGTATCATCATTCAACTTTTATCATGTCTGTGTAACAAAGAATTTATTCTTTTAAAGGGAAGATTGCAAAGGATACATTCATAATAAAAACTCATGATGATTACATATATAATCACCAAATTTATTATTTTGTTGTAATTTTATTTCAAAATTCTAATTTAGTTTTCATAATTACTTAATTCAAATTTATATTTTATATAAAAATATTTTATTATTTTACAGCTAAATTTGATGGTCACATTATTTATATCACATTTTTATTTAGAAAAATTTATCATTTTTTTTGTTTGAACCACTGGTATCAAGAATTCGTTAGATTTTAACTAATTTAGTTCAATTCGAGTTGGATTATAAAAGCGGTAAAGTTTTTCCAACAACTATTTAACATGACTGCGTGCATTGGAATTTGAACTCGAAATCTTAATTTAAGCGAGAATAGTTCTTTACCAGCTAATTCCAATGATTGTTGGTTAGGAAAACTTATCATTAATTAATATATATGAAAAATGAAGTAAATTTTAAATGATTGGACTAATCATAAGGTCTGTAAGATTAAAATATGGTATATAACGTAACTATTTTAACTTGCCACCTCATCGAATTTAATCGAAAACTCTTAAAATATTTTCTAATGAAATATAAATTAAAGTTAAATAATTAAAAATTATAATTTTAGAACAAAATTATAATAAAATCTAAATACTTTATTCATATAATTTATCCTAAAAATTTATATACAAAGCCATTTCCACCTTATCTGAATATCTGAATGCAAAACTCTCTCTTCCCATAATCTCATCAAAACTTGTCACCTATCCAAACTCAATGAGGTCACTTTTTTTTTTTTTTTTTTTTTTGGCTCTTACCCCCTTTTCATTTTGAAATTTTCCTTTCCTTAAAGTTTGTCAAGAAAGAAAGGAAACGGTAAAACAAGAAAGATCTCCTTCTAGCTATATAATGAAGAAGAAGAGTGCATGCTTTCATTGAGTTAGTTTCTCAAAATGTGCTAACCTTGTTGCCTTTTGTATTGCATCTAATATACTACTACTCATCATTGCATACTATATATACATTTCATACATTCATCTTTCTTCTTTTTTTCGTGTGAATTGAGCATGATTTCAGTAAAATCAAAGCAATCATCCCATGTCCATCATTACTTTTGACTTTGAAGAAAGCTTTTAAGTTTTCTACCTTTCATTGATAAAATGCAAACTATGTTTGAGATACATTTTATAAATTTCATCTCTGAATACTATCGACAACATTGCTATAGCAATGCACAGTGTGACACTTAATTTTCATCTCAAATACTTATTAGTGACTCTTTTAATGTTTTTAGAGAAGTTTTAGATACAATTCAAAATCTCATTTTTGGAGTGTTAACGTCCAAGATCCCAACTACTGCCTCTGGTGCGTGATGGTTCAATCTCTATTTTTCAAAATATTAATTAGGTGATATTATAATAAGAATATGAACACCAATAGAAATCGCTAGTAGCGACGTCTATGAGCAGAAAAAATAAAATTTTTGTTTTATTATATTTTTGCTTCTCCTTTGTCTGATGATGTAAAGAGACAATTGAATCAAGGGAGGGATAGTTTAATAATTTGTCATTACCAACAATTCATGTCGCCGGTAGCCACATGAAATTTTATCCTAGGAGTATATTTGGAGGTTGATCACCAAGAATCTGTCTGCATGACATATTTGTCTCTATGTATTATATGTGTGCTCCCATTCACATATCCAGCTCTTTCTTAACTCTATGGCAGGTTATTCTCACACAGCATCCAAAAAAAGGTGGCACTTTTGGTTTGGACTTGGTCAACTAGATGATCTTTCCTTAATTTTAAAGATTTTGTGATAACTACTCCCTCTTTTTGGAGTTCATCAGACTCGATCTGAATTAGTTAGACTTCTTATATCTACCGAATACCAGAGATAATTACCAAAAGATTTTGTGGTAAAGAATTCTCCTTTTCTAGTTGTTTCTTGATTTCTAAGTATCAAGACTAATGGTAGACTCAAAAGAGTTCAATTTCTCTCCCAACTTTATATATATGATCCTTGTTATTATTTACAACATGTAGTTCAATGAAACCTATAGAAGTTAACCCTAACTACATTTCAAGAATCTGATAAGAAGACTCCACTTTGATTTCTATGATCTTCTCTTAAAAGCCTTCCATCAAAATCTACTGAAAGAACAAAGAGAAAAAAGCAAACATTGACCCAACACTAATGACAAAGATCGCTGAAACTTGGCATTAACTGTTGTAATGATTTTGTTTAAATAATGGCCTAAATATAGTCTAGTGCATGGGAAGATATTTGTTGTGGAAATCTTGAAAGCTACCTTAAACACATTGCAAGATGTATCATTGAGTTGGGCATGCTAACAACAATAAATCCCAATGTCCTAGATTACAGAATCACATACCAAAAACACACCAAGCCCCATGCCTTGACACAAAGCTCTAGACATATATATCGTAGATACTTTCAGTAGGACCATACTACTGAACCCCTATATCTATTATCAGCAGGTTTTGATTTTGGTTATAAACCCAAAAGTACAATGCTAAACACCCTCATAAACATCCATTGACCTATAATAATTAAGTGCTCCTTTTTTGATTTGACGTTAATTCATAACTTGACGGTACAATTATTAAGTGCCATTAAACCTTAAAAACCAAAAAAAACAAAAAAAAAACTTACGTAGTTGAAGTTTCCACTGCTTTTTGATCTGAATAATCAATGGCAGTGTACTGTCAATACGCATGACAGCTATTTTTGCAGAGAAAAAAACAAAATTGACCATATGGACAAGAAAAAGGAAAGGGAACATATATGGTATCTTATAATATCTGTAAAATTTAGCACAAGAACAAAAAATAATAGCAGCCAAGCCATAATCAAAGTCTCATTAGGCAATAAAACATGTACATGTCTACATTTATTGTATGCTAGCTAAAACTCATTTCTGTTTTGCTTTGTGTTTATTCAACAAAAGAGAAACAGACATGTCTGTTTCTCCTTTTTTTTTTTTTTTTTTTTTAGTGTACCTTGTGGGCATACTAAAAAAAGAGAAACAGACATGAATTAAAGCAAATTAATTAAGCTTACCAAGTGCAATGTAGACCTAAAGAAAAATATATGTATAAAGAAATGAAATCATACAGATGTAATCAAACGATTTATAACCCACATTTTAAAACATATTTATACATATAATCATGCAGCAAAATTTGAGAAAAAAGAAAAAGAAATACCTGGAATCAGTTGAGTATTCAAAGAGTTTTCCTTTAGTAGAGAAAACAATCAAAGAAACTTCAGCATCACAAAGAACTGAGATCTCATGAGCTTTCTTGAGAAGACCAGTTCTTCTCTTAGAGAAGGTGACTTGTCTACTGATCTTGTTTTCGATCCGCTTAAGCTGAACCCTACCTCTACCCATTTTCAGTGGTGTTGTTCTTGAATTTTTTTTATGCTATATTGCAAGTAAAAAAAGAACCCAATTAGCAAGCTAAGAAGAGGAGAACCCTACTTTGCTAAATTTGGTGGTTCATTTCAAGAAAAGCAAGAAGCAACACAGAAAGATATATAACAAGAAAAGGGTAAAAATACACAAACACAGAAACAAATAAAGAGAAGGGATGTAAGTGGTAAGGTATTATAGGAAAGTTTCTACTTTAGTGATGGTGAGGTTTTCTTGATATTGTATGAAGAAAAAAAAAGGGTCTTAGGTCTCTGGTGTGTATATATGATATGGGAAATTAAAGAAAAACAAATAATAGGGGAAAGGAATGAGTTTTAGAATGTGTGATAAGGTTTTAAAGAGAAAGGGATCATTTGGTAAAATGGGCATGCGATGGTTTTGAAAAATGTAAGTGGTATTGAAGATTTTGCTGTCCAATTTTGATTGGTGGAAGAGGCTGAGAAGTTTGTTAGAGACTTAGAGCCACTAAAGGTTAAGGTGTCCGTACATCACATACATTTGTCCGCGTGTGTGTATATTTATTGTCAGGAATTTGTGGTTGTGGTGGGGAAATGAGGAGCTTCAGAGTCGATTAGAGAGGAGAGGGGACGTTTTTTGTTGCATATGATATATGTTTGGTGACGGCGTTTCTCTTCTATGTCACCACTTACTGCTTTCAGAGAGCAAACAAAAGAGCTACTATTCTTGTTGCTATAGCCCTTGATTTGGTTAGTAGCTAGAAGTTGAAGGTTAATTGTTAATCCAAATAATAACAGAATTTAAATTTTTTTGTCCTTGCGGAATTCATATGACTCGATCTAAATTAGTTTGAGCTCTTTTAATTGTTGAATATTAAAGATAATTATTAAAAAAACTAAGATAACATATATTATAAAGTAGCGATTTAATGATTAAATTTTAATAGAGTTCTAATTACAATATGTTGATTTATAAAATTAAGTTTCATCTAATTTAAAATATTAAAAGTGTTTTTATTATGTAATCTTTGGATACTTAAACTATTTAACGTTTTTACTTTTAGAAAAACCAATATAAGATAAATTAATTTCAAACTCATTGATTCTTAGGGCTATATAGCTAGACATTTGAAGAAGTGTTTCCATATACTTTCCTTTCCAGAACTTATGGAAATTAATTGCTCACCACCTAAAGTTGCAATGATTCTCTTATTGATAGTGCAATAGGCTATTAAATGTTAATTTGTTTCCTTAAATTTCTAGGTGAAAATTAACTGGAAATTTATTTTCTGATACATAACCAATAAACAGTAGTAGCTAACTGCATCAATTCTGTGACCAAATTAAAGTCCCAACTTACACACATAATGGAGAGATTGACACCTGTATCCTGTAAAAGTTATAAAGTTTATGTGGAAAAGGAATTAGTTACAGGGTGAGCTTATTTTTACAATCAAAAGGTGCTAGCTTCATATATATATATACTTTTAAATTACTTTACAGAAAAAAAAAAAAAAAAACTGACTCCAACAATTTAAATTGTGAAAATGGTATTTATCAAATTTTATCCTCAATTACTCATCATTCATACTTTGAAGAAACTAAAGCCTTCCAGGCTTCATTTCCAACAAAATTTTAATTAAAAATGTGACTTTAAAAAACTTATCCATTAACAAATCAATCAATTATTTTCTTCTACATTTTAATTTATGCATACTTTTTTAAAAAAAAAAAAAACTAAATTTTTGCATACTTAAACTAAGTTAAAGTTAATTAAAATAAAAATTAAATGAAATTAAAATTTTATAATGATGGTCTGCCTTTTGGACATATGCTGTACAACTCCATTTGACATGGAATATATAGTCAAATATTGGTTATTCAAGAGTCTAGCGTCAACCAAGGAATTTAATTGGTAAATATTTGCCAAATATCCAAATAAAATAAAGTGAGTAGGGACATTTATGGCCAACAAAGACTCACTTAGCTAATTAAGGTCAGAAATGATCTTAGCTGCGATATTTGCAAGAAATTCCCAAGAGTATATAGCTACCCTATATTTTTTCAAAAAAAAAAAATAATAATTATTACTACATTTTTTTTTCTTTTTAGAAAAATGGGTAGCTCTTGTTCTAAAGTAAAGTATGCACACCAAATTTCATATCAATATTACTAAATGGAGGGGCATATGTAAAGGTGAGTAAAAACCGAACTATATTATAAATTAATTAAATTAAAAATCAAATATTTTGGTTTAGTTCAATTGCTATTGTTTAAAACCTAAAAATTTTATATTAAACCTATTTCATAAAAAAATTAGTTTAAACCAAACAAATCAAAATTTATTATTATCATATATATTATATTCAAATATTAATAAAAATATATGTGACTAGTGAGACACATATTTATTTTGGTTCATAAGATTTTAGATTTTAACCTTTAAAATTACATTTTTTAGAAAAAATTAAAATTTTGATTTGGTTTTGGATGAACAAAAAAAAGTCAATTTGAAAAACCAAACCAACCAATTTCTCATCCCTACGAATATGCCATATAATTTTGTTTTTGGACAGTCATAAACCTTTTAAAGAATAGAAATACATTTAGCGGTCTCTTTTCTTTCTATATTCTTTGCTTGGTTTTCATAAAATTTTTTTGTTTTTGATTGCTATCGATCATCTCTTAAATTTGATGATGGTTCATTATTATTTTTGTTTATTTGATTTATTTTGTTTTATTTTATTATATTTAATAAATATAAATTTTTTATCTGCTTGTTTTTTTGTTGGATTTTTTTTATCTTTCTCTATAGAGTTGTTATCCTTTATGGGATTTGGTTGTCTATCCTTTGTAGAGTATGATTATTTTTTAATTGTAAATTTTTATTGATATTTCTGCAATCGAACTTACTTAAAAGACCAATGAGTCAGGTAATGACTAATTAAAACTATTGAGTGTAGCATATGAATTACCGAGTAAAAGACCAATGAGTCGAACTATGATTAATTAAAACTATCGAGTGGAGCGTACAAATCATCAAGTTGTACACGAAAAAAGTTCTGTTAATACAATTGAAGAATAGTAACAAAAAAATTTTATGGTTTGAGTGAGATATTATTTTGATATTTCTTGATTATATTACATTATTTTTTTCTTAAGATGTACTTTTAATTTTCATTAAATAAAATATTCATTTTTTATAAAAATAGAAATACATAATTTTAAAAGAGTTGATTTTAATTAATGTATAAATTCTTAATTTACCGTTTGAATGAAAGAATACATTAAAACTAAATGTTTTAATTCTTAGTTGATATTCAATGACTCAAATTATATAATTACACCATTCATACTTTTGTCATTTATTTCAAAATAATTTTAATTTTAAGAGAAATCGACTGAAAAAAAAAAAAAAAAACCTTCAACGACATAAACAACATTTATGATCATTAAAAAAAAATTCCTAGCAATCTCAACAAATAAATTTCTTACACTTGTTCATTTTCAGAATGTAGAACAATTTAATTTATAAATGGCCGATGAAATCTTTGCAGACTTCTATGAGGTGAACTGTGTTAGGGCTCTACTATAAGAACTGGAAACAAGCCAATGTGTCTAGTTCAAACATTTGATTGGCCTTATATTATGTTGTTCATGCATGCTTCCGTACCAACACTTTCTTAAATATTTCATTTTAATTCCTCAATCCCTCAAGAATTAATTAATTAGTGCTTTAATTTATCCCAAGATACAACAGGAAAAGCAATGCAATTCTCACCTACATACTACAATGATATTAGAATATTCAATTAAATTTAGGCCTTTTAAGACCCTTTTTCGGTAAAACTATTACATTTCTCTAGAAAAATTAGAAAAAAAATAAGCTCAAGACATAAAATTGATGCAAGTTATATATATATATATGCACACCCCTTGAACTTTTGTTAGTTTTGTCCTTCAACATATAAATTAATTATTTTCACATTTTTTTAACTTGCTGAAATAATAATTTATAAGTATTTTTAAATTAATTTAGGTGTTTAAATATTTTTGTTTCAACTTATAAAAAATCATTTAAATATCTCAATTGTACTAAAAAATGTTATAATATATAAATTTGTAAGTTAAATGAGCAAATTGACAAACTGTAACTAGTCTAGAAAAACATGAATATATATATATATATATATATATATATATATATATGTACACACACAAACATATGTATTGATGAAATTATATATTTAAATACTGAATTATTCATATATGTTTCGGTTATTTAACATTAAAATTAAATTGTTAGAATTGGAATATTTTCATTGATTTTCCAATGATTTTATTTATAAATCTCTAGAAACTCATTTATGAAAATGAAATAATATATAAGATTGACTAGAAAATAAATCACTAATCATGCTTAGCCGACACAAGGCCTGACTTGATATCGTAATCCAAGTAAGTGAGGCAGGTGTACATGTGCAAAATGGTACATAAATTTGAGTGGTCCAGACCTAAATTATATTAGATACATAAATATAGAGACATTTCTTGGAGAATTTTTTCTTTTCCATTTGGATTGTAAGATTTTTCAGATTTTCATGGAAGTGGTCCTGTTGGATCTTATGAGCAACATTTATATTTTATCCAATACTTCTGTACAGAAATTACTATATAAAACCTAATAATCTTGGGGACCATGAAGCACATTCAGCTCCCTAAGACTATATAATACTTCCATTAAAATTACCTCGTACAAAATTTTGCCTATTTCAATACCAAAATTGATTGGGACCATTTCGATAGTAAAGTATAAGAAAAAAAAAATTGAAGAAAGGACCATGGGGACCATTTTTAAAATGCTCAAAGGCCCAAAAATATTCAAAATCAATTTGATTAAATAAAGAAAAAGTTTGTTGGAGACGAGAGGAGCATATGACAATTAAAAAGATAATAATATTTCTTTTATCGATTGCTATGCAATTGCCAGAAAATTATTATTTTAAATAGACATATTTCTCGAGAATACATCGAATGTTCAAACCTTTAATCTAATCCTATTATGTTTGTAGAATAGGGAGATTTCTCCTGTTATGTCACTATTTTCAGAAGACAACTTGTATCCAGTAATCCTAAGAGTCTAATCAAGTCTATAGGAAATATTATATAGTATGTGAATATAATTTCCATATATTTCAGTAGATTTCTAAATATCTATTTTTGCGCAATGACACCTTCCAAGTATACATATAAATTTTAGCTATCTAGCTAGGTATGGAACAAAAAGACATAGCATGCATATAGATGCATATGTAAATAGTGATTTTGTTGAACAATATTCCATGGAGATTTAGCAAGCAAGAAAGTTACAATTTCTTTTAAATTAATGTTGTGCTAGATGAATATTTTTGATAGGAATTAGAGAAGAATGAAAATAAATGATAAAGGCCATGTCAATTTCTTACAGATTTAGATCCTGTATATATATATATATTGTACTAGATATATACCATGCACCCAATAAAAGTGGTATTCTAGTACTAGTTGCTTGCACCCAACAGAAATGGAAATGGGTGGTGAAAACAGGTCTGAAAATTACATAAATATACAATAATCAAAAGAAAGGGAGATTCTAACCCTCTTAAATGACATTCAGTGGAAGCTTTAAGTACATATATATATATAGCTATTTTTATATAAAGATTCTGGCTATGAAAACAATGTTTTCCTGTTAAATCTCCTTTGCTAAAACTCTATATATACTTCATAAACTAATTGCTAAAGCTCTAAGTGCATTATGCATGATTTTTCCCTGTTTAACAGAATAATGGTTCCATATAATTTAGGAGATATGGCAATAATGGAAAGATCTTAAGGCATTATGGTACCATTTTAGCATATAAGAATAAATCGTTCCATATGATAGGTTCTGCTAAAAGGGCTACTTTGCATAAAGGAAGAGTGTTTCTAAAAAAAAAAAAAATGAAGCATTTCATGTTCAACTTTTCATTTGTATGTTACTGTATATAATTTAGGGGAAATTTTGTACTAATAAGATAGGAATCCTATGTCAAGTGTCAAATTAACCCTATTTATATATACTGTTTGACATTTTCTTAGCTGCTACTTGAATAATTCTATTTAGTATTAGTAACATTTATTACTATTATATATTAATATTTATTATTAAATGGTGAATTTAAGAATCACAAAATTCTATCCAACCACAAAATATGATAGAAAGATTCTTCCAATTAGTGTCCAACATTGTTGCTTGTCTTTATGAAATGAGGCATCACAATTTATCTTCAATTTGCCTCTAGGTGGAGCTTGGCTTCCTAAGCCACTAACATTTGAAGAATGCATGAGATGCCCCATTTGTTGAAGGTTGATGATATTACAATTCAATAGAGTTGAATAGAAGTTAATTTGTCTCATAAAGAGACACCAAAGAATGTAAATGCAGCAAGCCACCCAATTTTAATTCGTCTAAAACCATATAAACACTACAACAAAAATCATTTATAATAACATTTTTAGTAAATGTTAACTAATGTAAATAAAACAACATTTACATGACATTTGCTATAAATAGTATGAAAAATTATCTATTGTAACATTTATTTTATGTTAAAACAATATTTACAATAAAATTATATTTTTGTTTATTATGTTTACAGTGTTTTTTTTTTGGTTAAAAAAGTGTGCTTATTTAATTAAAAAAGAGTTATATTTTATATTGTTTTTTTATTCAAATTTGATTTATCTTTTTATCTTAATTTTGGCAGACAAAAAAATTTAAATTTAAAAATCTTTTAACTATTTTAAACTCACATGTTCCTATATTCAACTCAACATCTACCATCTTAAAAAATCATTTTAAAAAATTATCCCTTATATTTTTGTATTTAATTTTATTACTTTTTTAAAAAAAATCTTTTTTTAAGGTTGATACAAGCACCGTAGGAATTCAGTTATTTATATGTCCTTTGGAATTATGGTAGAATTAAGAGTAGAATAGAGGGAAGAGCTTACTTTGAAATTGAAAGAAAATAATGATTATTTTTAATGGATTGTAAAGCACTAGAAAGAGCCAAGTTACAGAAAAACTTCATAAGAAAAGCATTTTAAAAAGGTTATTTTGTGGAAGAAATATTTGAAAAGTGTTTGATAGTATCATAATGACCACAATTAGAGGCACTTTAGCAAATGAGGAAGTAAGTTGTTTTGTTACACACTATCATGTTAATTTTATTGTCATTATTATATTAAATTGAAGTTGTATTTTTATTAAAAAAAACTGTTAGAGTTGGAAACATACATTTTATGTGCTAATCAGTTGATATTAGATTGAAGTCGTGGTGCACATGGCTTCTTGGATTTAGTTAAAGTCATTCAAGGTCTCCACAAACAGAGTTGCAAGTTTCCTAGAGGGATGGTCTATTCATATGCGCGTAGAGCTCCAATTGAAAAGGACTGAAGGGGTATGGCCTTACCAAGAGTTGTCAGCTTATTATTTGGGTTCTACGTCTACCCCCTCTCTTGTACCCAACAAAAAATAAATAAATCAGTCCCTCATATTGTCTCCACAGTTGGCTGTTACACAATGTATTTAAGGATGTTTGCCCAGGAACCATTACTTTTTAGTTGTTAAGGCTATTGCCTTTCCATATTGAATAAATAATTGTAATATTACTTGTAATGTGTAAATGTTATTTAAAATAAAATTTATATTTAATAATAATAATATTTTTGTTTTGTTTGAATAATTAAATTGTAACTTTTAATTATGATGTTAATTAAATTTATTTTTTGTTTATAAAATTATTTCAACTTATAAATATTAAAATAAAACGCATGATAGATTAGTGCATTAATAATTTATATTTTTAATTCAAGAGAGTGTGGATGAATTGACATGAAACTCTTCCAAATTAATCAGAGGTCTCGAGTTCGAGTCATGAGTATGCAGCTACTTTAAAACTCTTGAGATAAAGTTTTGCCGCCCTTGTGGTCATGCCCGGTTTGAACGGAGATTAGTCTGGATATGGTACGGGCTTAAAGGAACCTCCCAGTGGGAACCCATCCAGGACACTCCGTGGTCTAACAAAAAAAATATATTCTAATGATATTTCTTAATATTTAAATAAATAAATTATTAACACTAAAAATGTTAATTATTATGAAATGTTTCAATATAACATTCTATAAATCTAGGATTTGTATTTTTAACAATAATTTTTTTATATTGTAATAAGGTGGTATAATAATATTTAATAATTACTTTAGTATGACATTTATTAAATATTCTTAAGTGAATTTATTGCAATAATAAAAAAAATGTTACAAGAAATTATTATTAATGTTACAATAAATAAATGAATACCAATAAATTCTGAAAATGTTATTTTAACACAGTCATATTGATTAAGTTACATGTGAATAACAATTTTAATAAATGTTGGAATAGACTTGTAACAACATTTTTTAAATTTTTTGCAACGTGATTGTTGCTTTAGACATATTTTTTTAAATTTTTTGCGACGTGATTGTTGCTTTAGACATTTTTTGTTGTAGTGATTTATTACTAGGGGTGGCCACGGGTCGGTTTCGGCCCGGAACTGGACAGGTCAAACCTGGAATTAGAATCGGTTAAATTTAGAATTGGGCTGAACCGGTTTTGAACCGAGGGAGGGACCGGTTCAGAGTTGGTTTCACTCCTTCTGGAACCGTGAACTGGCGGTTTTGGTTCAGAACCGGTCGGTTCAGATTCCGAACTGGTAGGTTCTGGTTCAATTTATGAAAAAAATTATGTCAAAAATTCAAAAAATGCAAGTCACAACTTCTTATAAAATTCTACATAATTTTCTATTACTTGTGATATATTTTGTTTTCTAAAATACTACAACTTTTTTACAGTGCGTAAAAATTGAACCGGCAAAATCGAAACCGTAAACCAAAATTGTCCGGTTTGGAATCGGACCAAAACTGGAATTAGGCCAATTTCGGTTCGATTCCACCTTAGGTTAAACTGTGAACCGGCGATTCCGAACTAAAACCACCCGATTCATAAACCGTGGCCACCCCTAATTGTTACATCAAGTTGCTTTCAACAACCACTGGGGAGTGGCCCAGTGGCAACATGCTTTTTAGAGCATGTTGAGGGGACAGTTCGAGTCCCCCCTCCCTCACTTTAAGTGGTTCCACTTAAAAATTTTTTTCGTGTGGGGTTAACACCGGATAGTAGGGCGGAGTTTGATCCCCTCCTCTGCTCTACCAGGCTCTCTCATGACTTTAAATGACAAAAAAAAAAAAAAAAAAAAAATTGCTTGCAACAAATATTTGCTATATCTCCATTAATTGCCGGCCTCGGAAAGTTGCCATGTATGATAACAGAACATAAAGTTTTCTTTTAAAAAAATTTTTTTTGGTGGTCAACAATTTTTTTTTTTACATAATGTATGGTTTGGGGGATAAATATTGAAGAAAAGAGGAAGTGAAAGGAAAATTTCTTGGGTTTTTTGTCTAATCCTTTGAAACATATTTAGTTCTTAATATACTAAGGTAAAATTTATTAACATTACGCATTACTGACTAAATTTTATTATAATTCTGTCATTGATATTTTCAATTGAATCAGATTTTAGTTTTCAAAATTTTAAAACTTAGGCTCCGTATGTTTGTGAAAAATATTTTTTTTGAAAATATTTTTTTATATTTTCTAATGTTTGATTACCAAAATAAAATAAGTCAAAGGAAAATAAGTTATTAGTCAAAGGAAAATAACTTGAAAATATGGGAAAACAACTTCCCATTCTAAGAACAGAAAGTTATTTTTCAAGATTTGAATACTTATCAAATATAAAGAGAGAGAGAAAAAAATAAAAAACAATGTTACTATTTCTATATAATATTGTATAATTTAGAAAAAATTTTATTGCAAACTAAATACCAAATATAATTTTCAACTATTTTTTTAATGTTGTAGTCAAACATAAAAAAATATTATATTTTTCTGGAAAATATTTTTTAAGAGAGAATATTTTCCGCAAACAAACGGAGCCTTAATTGCACTTTAATTTTTAAATTATCATATCACATTTTAGTCCTTATGAGCTTCTTCTTTTAGTGTAAATATTGCACTTTCTAATTCAGGGATTTTTTAAATAATTAACTAAAATAAACTACATTGGTTAGAAATATTAAAAAAGATTCTATCTATTTTAAGTGTTTAATTTTATACTCGATTAATTCAAAAATAATAAATATAGATAATTATATTTAATTTAATTATTTATTATTTATATAAATGGAAGGCGCTCAAAATAATTATCACCTATTTGATTGAGTATATATAATATTGATGAACCATTCAAATAAAATAGTGAAAAGAGAAAGCTATAATGTGAAATGTATGATAGGCATAAGCTAAAAAAGAAAGAAAGAAAGGTACAATTATTTGTATGGTTCAAAATTTCAAAATGACGGTCCAAATTAGGCATGAAATAGAAAAAAAAATAATTAAGGCATTAACTAAAAAATGGAATAAACTTTTCATCATCCAATGTATGACTGAAAAAATAAATTAATTAATTAAAAAGATTAGTACATCCTTAGCTTAGGTTTTAGGGTATTAAATTTACTCATCATCACTAAACTTTACTCCATTAACTTAATTAATGAAAAGAAAAAGATGATGCTTTCTTAGGTATCATATTCTACATTTCTTTGCTATCAACAGTAAAATTTGTTACCAAGTGAGGAAACCTAGAAAATCATAAGGTCAAATTGTCCACTAATGATAATAGATAAAATATTAGTAGTGGATGCAATTAAATAATAGTAATAAAATTTTAGGCATGAAGTATAAGCTCCACATAAGATGCTAATTTTTTTTAATAAAATATTAAATGGTAAGTTATATAAGAAGAAATTTTTTAAAATTATATAAAAATTAATTCTATGAACTAATAATAACATAATACAAATAATGTACTTCAGAATTTTCATAAAAAATAATAACTATTAAATCACTCCATTATCAATTTTTTATTTATAATGTTATTTGTTTTACCTTTTAGTAGTACAAGTGTAGTGGAGTGACATATGAATATGTAGGACCATTGAGCTGCCTTAATTCATTGAACAAGAAAAAGCTTTGATCTGCATTGTGATTGGAGCATTGTTTTTGGGATGTAAAATGCTGCCAATCACATTATTTTGGCCCTATTCTCATAAGATAATCTGATAGTTCTATAACTTGACAAAGTTACCCTTTAATTATTTGAGCCAAACTTCTTTATTTATTTTTTATTTTTTCTTTTTTAGTTATCTATTTTCTAATCAGAAAACAAAAATTTAATACAAGTGAGTCCTAATTAAGATAGAACATTCCATTTTATATGTCATTTTTTTTTAGAAAATTTTTATTTACTTCACATGTACTATATTTGATGTTGAAATATGTGATATATAATTTACATAATCTGATGTGTGGACCTGACAAGAAATATGTGGAGTTTGGATTGTAATTGTGACAAAAGCAAATTTGACCACAAGAGATGAAGCTGAATCACTGTTATCAGTTTTGTTTTTTTAAAAATCAATTGAGTGGAGCTAAGTTTGATTATCGGAATCAGCTAACAAGAGATTATTTTTATTCAAGCAGTGATATATATAATTATGTTAAATAATTATTAAAAAAAAAATTTATCATTTTTATAATTTTGCTCAAATTGAATTGGATTAATAAAAATTCAGAAAACTTTTTTTAACACTTGAGATTTAAAAAAAAATAAAATAAAATAAAAGTATTGTCCGAAACATAAATCAATTTGGACTAAAGCTAATCAAACAAAAGTTTTAATATTCAACATATTCATCTAATACGTAATTTCAATTTGGACGGACAAGTAGAAATTTTATATCTGTACTACAGTTATATATATATATATATATATATATATATATATAGGAAGATGATACATACGCGCGGGGAGAAGAAGACAAAATGTTGGGGGGCAAAAAGATGTTTCTGCCTCCCAACATTTTTAAAAGGAATTTTTTTTAATAATTAAAAATATATATTTTAATTATTTAATTAAATAAATTGACAAATTCTAAAACTTAAAAAAGAACTGGATGAACCCGTCGTGTCAAAATTTATAAACTCATATAATATAATTTATTTATTTATTTATTTATTTTTGTATAATATAAAAATTATTTAATAATAAAAAATATATTTTTTAATTATTTCATTAAATAAATTGACAAAATTTAAAACCTAAAAAGGATCTGGGTGAACTCGCCGTGTCATAATTTACAAACTCATATATTATATTTATTTATTTATTTATTGTATAATATAAAAATTATTTAATAATAAAAAAATATATATTTTAATTATTTAATTAATTAAATTGACAAAATCTAAAACTTAAAAAAGAACTGGGTGAACCTGTTGTGTCATAATTTACAAACTCATATATTATATTATATTTTTTTATTTTTTTATATATTTATCGTATAAAAATCGCAGGAGACAAAAGTGTAATTTTGCCCCCCGCGAGACAATACTAGGCGTTGCGTGCCGCTACGCCTAGCATTTTCCATATATATAGACAAAAACAAAAAGGCAAAAATATACGTGCCTTATACTCCATTAAATTATAATTTAGACAAAAGCAAAAAGCCAAAAATATCAAGAACTTGACAATTTTGCTAGCTTAGCCACAAGAACAAAGCATATGTGGTACCAAGTCATGGTGAGGACTTTTATCTAACTAACAGATGCAATGTAGAGCATACAGAGACATAGAGGGACAACAAAAGTAACCAAATCATGGCAGAGAGCTAGCTAGTAATAGTAGACAACAGTGCTTAGCAACTGAGAGCACCTCAAATTGGTTTCAGAGAGCTAGACATAATTTCTGTCTATAAGTTTCTGCAACATTTATGAACTTACATTACATGCCTTTCTGTCCATAGCAAAAGGTTCCACAATCCTCAGAAAATTCAGTCACATTTTTAAGTTTCATATGCCCTTGAAATCATTTACATATTGCCAAACATAGAGAACCAAAGCATATGTTATAAAATGGGCACCAAGTCTTATGAGTACTAAGGAGGCATAAAAGCACAAAACTCAAAGCATCCATCCTGGGATGAACCCACTGACTGTCTGGGCATGTGTTGTGGCAGTCATCTGGTCTGAACATACAGGGTTGTACCTATATCCAACATATGAAGTAGAATTAAGAGAATTTCATTTTTTTTTTATATTTTTTTTTATTTTATCTTGGTTGAGCACTGAACTCATAGCCTCTCAACCTTAGAGATGACTCTAATATCACTGAGCCAACGCTCATTGGTTGAAAGTGGATTTAGTGTTCGAAATATAGATTTTTGTGAGTTGGATGTTTACCCTATTTGCAAAGTGGGATTGCAATCAATAGGCTGGAAAAATTCTTGAGGTTGAGGATGCTGCTGGCCATATGACATACTTTGCTCACCACCTTCCCATGATGAACGAAGGTTTCTTGCACTGATCTCATCCAGCTGCAAAACAAACATGAATTTTTGAGTTATAAAAGATACAAAAGGGTTTAATTGTGGCAAGATCAATAGACACAATCATATTAGATGTTAAAAACATGAAGTTAGGTGGAAGAGCAATGAGGACACATTCAGAAAGGAACTTCACAAGATGATATCATGCTAAGAAAGTGTCTGAAATTGGACAGATGCAAAGGAAGTTCTACTACACATGACTTTGACATTTTCATTTTTACAAGTAAGATAGAAACATGCATGAATTCCTGGAAACATTAGTTTGCCTTTCAGATTCAGAATTCAGAAAAGCTTATAAGAAATTTGTTTTATAATGGTATAAATTCCTGAAGGGAACATAGGCACTCTGATTAACAGTGTCATGGATGCAGGGCCTTTGTCTCCTTTCAAAGCTTACTGATTTCAACTGGCTAGTGAAAGTAAATACAAGCAACCAAATCATGCAGGAGCATACTGATGTATGCGTGAGGATGTCACAAAAGAACAAGCCTAAGTTTAAAATGTAGAACAATTAGAACAAAAAATTTCTAAAATATTTATTACCTTTATAGTTAAAGCTCTGTTAGCTTCCAGCAACAAATGCTCCTGTATTCAAAAACAGATGTCAGTTATTACTAGAAGCAACATTAAAGTGAATTAAGTTCATCATTTCTTCACTTGCAAGTACCTTGTTTTGAAGATCAGAAAGCTGGTCAAGCATATACTGTGTCTGCAAAGCAGTTCAGATAAACAATGTCAAATATGGCTGGCTATCTATGATGCTTCCCTGAGTTTAGCATCACGAATTCGTTATACATGTTCAAATGACACAAAAGGAATCGTATGGATGGAATGGTGTAAACACAATAATTCCAGTTATAACAAATGAATTAAAGCATGCAATAACCACTGATTCAGTCACCTTGGTGGACCGAACTTGCTTCAGAGATGACTCTAACTGACGCTCAAGTTGCTCAAGCTCCTTAGTATTCAGAGGGCCTAAATCCTCCCCAAGAAGGTTCCTGCGGCACGAAAGCAAATGGTGTTTCAAGACTTAAAATTTGTCAAACTTAAGATGCAGGCATTAAGATCTTACTGCAATCAGTCAAGAAACTTCCCCTTAATTTTTTCATTAACATATGAACTAGCTGCTCACACAGGTTAAATACATTGTTCTAAGATGCTTGGTATTCAGGTTTCTCACCTCTGAGTTCGTTGCAGAGACTCAAATCTAGTTTTCAGTTTCAAATACTCCCTGTAGCTGCTCTGCTCACAGAAAATAAAACGTTTAATTGAAAACCACAGCACCAACAGAATACACAGTGATGCTGAGGTAAGTTTGTAGCTAAGAGTATAACAAACAGCGATGGATGTGATATCTTCATTCCTTATTGCCAACAACAACATGGTTTCATAGTCATTGACATTTCTGGGGACAGTAAATAAAATTTGAACCATACGTACCTCGAGCTCTTTGGCTGGTTTGTTGACTTCCACTGCACCATAGCTGCATTTTTGATACCTGTCCAGGGTCTTCATCATGCTGAAATGAAGGTATAAAGGAATAAACGAGTCTTATCTGGATATTGAATCTGATATATTCAAATAATCTTGTGACCAAATAAGACCAACAAAGCCATGAAGATGAACTTAAGATAGTTGAAGTGAAAGCCACTTGAAAAGACATGTAAGTGCAAATTCTCCGGTCCCATGTGGTGTCATCGATAATCCATAATGAATTAAAAACAATTAATGACAACATAACAGAAAATTAACATTGCAACAATTGTCAGATCACCATTTTATTTGGTTTTAAAAAATTGAATGCAATAATAATCAGAGAAGTTAGAAGTAAAGAACAACATAAATTTTCATTGTTAATCCTTCTTGTAAGTCCATCTGTGAAGTGTGGAGTATAAAAAAAAATTCATCCATTGATAGCATAGCTAAACTCAATACAGCATGTATGACAATGCCAAAAACAGTTTTTTTTTATGGTTTCATAGTCATTAGTCAATAACATCAAATAGAATGATCAGTCCTGTCCAAGAAAAATTTTCCCCTCTTAGCTCTCAATTCATCATACTCTTACATAACAAAAGCAGAGTAGGCTGTCCATCAAGTTGTTAGATTAGAGTAGCCCATTGTAAAGATTAACACTGCCATCTACCCACAAATGTCTAATTGAAGAGGAGAAATGTATAACTGGGCTTAAATTCAGAATTTATTCACACATTACAGGCTCTAAATCTAATATCTTAATTAGCAAACATAACAAACATCCCAAGACAAACAATTATGGCCCAACTCATACATATATGTGCGAGTGTGTGTGTGTGAAAGCAAACTCTTTCACTGCTTAATAATTTTAATTTGTTTGGCCACACTAATCACTTTCTTACTTGGCCATCTCTACAAAGATTTTTTTTCTTCATAACCTAAATCTTAAACGTACTTGTTTTTCCCTGGCTTGTTTTAGTCTCAAATTCATTATTTGATTTTTTTTTACTTAAAAGGTTTATATAAAG
Organism: Macaranga tanarius; assembly: GCA_949673435.1. Taxonomy (NCBI): domain Eukaryota; kingdom Viridiplantae; phylum Streptophyta; class Magnoliopsida; order Malpighiales; family Euphorbiaceae; genus Macaranga; species Macaranga tanarius. Next base: position 1,517 of record CATIWO010869840.1, on the reverse strand, counting down.
CCATTCTAACCTCCAAGTTCCTGCACTATCAGAATACACATGGCCACTAAAATATTCATTTAGTGATTATCAAATGATCACTTTATTAGTAAAAATTATATATTCTTTATTGCTTTTTCTTTGGAGAGGAGTGCATATTTTTAATACCTATCACCTATGTTATGGAGAAGCAGTGGCAGAATTAGAGTTTTGACTAGATGGCAGGAGGAGTGGTGATGTGAAGTTGAAAATGAAAGATAATCATATAAAATAAGGGCCATGGACAAAATAACTAAACTTCTGAGGGGGGCATTAGCTATGGTCTTCAATTTTGCATAGGAAACATTCAAAACGTTGCAGAGCTGGACCTCCATTAGCCCATACGTGTAGTTTAATTTATCCCTATGCAAAACTAATTTTTCATAGCCCAGTATTGTTTTATTATTTTGGCAATCAAAGAGCATATTCTGTTGTCCTTTCCATTTCTTTTCCTACCCTTTCCCTACATGTACTTGACATTTGCTTACTTTTTTTTTTTTTTTTTATCAATATCACTTCGTGGACGACTCGGTTTTAAGCCCCGAAGGCTCCTGGGAGAGCGGGGGGAAGGGGGATTAAACCCCGCTCTACTACCGCGGATATCCAGTGTTAAACCCACACGGAAAGGGTATTAGCCGGTATTAACCCCACACGGACAGGGCACCAAGGAAACAAATCCTTGGAATTAGTGGAAGGTGGGAATCGAACTCCCCAGCTTTAAGCTTGCATATACTGCAAGCTTACCACCATGCCACCAAGCTGGTGGTTTTGCTTACTTCTATCCTAAGCCTTTGTAGTAAAATTACATCATGTTCCAAGAAAACAAAATCCATACCAAGTTAGTCATTTACAAGAACAAAAATGATTTATGCCACATATCCGCATGAAGTTACACATTTGTCCCTCGTGTTTATTGGATCACCAACAAAATGTATGGGGTAAATATGTACTTTTATACAAGCTGTGACGTGTATTATTATCGCGTAGTAGCGCACTATATATATTGGCCCCGTTTGGCATTGAGGTTGGAGGAAGAAAAAACTAGTTTGGGAAGAAAAGTGTTTTTCTCAATTGTTTAGTTAAGGTACAAAATACATTTTTGAAGAAACAAAATCGTGGTTTGAAAAAAGCAAGTAAATGGTGCTTTTTGAAAAAAGCTGGTTACAAAATAGCAATTTTTTATTTTTTATCTCAAAAATACCCTTATAAATTTTTTGAATTACAATAATATCACAATATAATTGTATGGTACTATTTATTGAATAGTAAAATAATTATCTCTATTTTATTTATTTGTTATTTTGATTATCTCATTGAATAGTCATTGAATAGTACAATAATTATCTCATTGAATAGTACAATTATCTCTATTTTATTTAATTGTTATTTTGATAAATTTTATTATACAACATAAATTAAATAAATGTATGTGTGTTATTAAAAAATTAATAAGTATTAAAAATAATTTATTAATTATTAACATAAATAAATATCAAAAT
>CATIWO010869529.1:0-13602 GCA_949673435.1 Macaranga tanarius | reverse complement strand
ATTATTATATGATACATTAGAGTATATTGTATACATGTTAATAAGATTTTTATAATAAAAAAATAATGGTAAATAAAACTATTAAAAATTATTTAATTTTATAATAAAATTATGAAATGGTTTGTAGTTTAATAATTTGATTTGAATTATATCTTTATTTATTTATTTTTTTAATTTTGGAGAAGAACCGATATCCGAACCGAATTGAACCAAAATTTTTAATCTCCGAACTGTCCCGAATTGAAAATTTGGAGCAATTCCAGAGACTTAATTTTTAAATCTTCGATAGTATGGAGCAATTTTGGAGAATTACATTCTCCGAACCGAACCGGATCGTGCTCACCCCTAATAATTATCCCTTAATAAACCATAACAATAATTTATATATATATATATAACTAAATATCTCCATAATTCATCCTAAGCTCCGTATTGAAATGGTTATATTACCCAATACCCCACAACTTTCTAATGTGACAATTCACTCCAAACTTTCTTTCCAATTTGGTCCCTCTCTAATATACATACTCATATCTAATGCAATGAGATCCACATATATACTATGCATATAGCACCCTCCAGGTACCACATATAAGTGTCCATATATTACAACATACACGTGACATATGAAAATTTTTTCTGAATAACAGATAGGTATACATAAATAAAAACTCTTGTTTATTATTTTTGTAAATACTTTATACAAGTATTACATAGTGTTAAAATACACATTTAACACTTGATTACAAATGCCCAAATGCTATGATGATGAGGATGGAGATGTCGATACCAAGCCTGCCTTTTAACCCACCTGAGCTCACAAGAAACACTCTTCAAACTTCTATCAACAAGCCTCAAACTAGGCTATCTATCAATGTCTGAAAACCACAATTGCAAAGGAATGAGCTTGCGACTCAATAAACAATTAATAAAATATGCATATATATAGTTCTTCTCAAGAGCTAATTAAGGAAAGCATATAAATAACATTGCAACACAGCAAACTATAAGATTTTGGCATAAAAGCTACGCATGGGTGCGCAAGATTGTCGCATGCATAGGTTTTTAGCATGGCCGTGCAAGAGGTTATGTACGGCCGCGTAAGAATTTGGCACGACCATGCCTGAGGCATGCCATTTTTCTCTGGAACTGAACGGTCATGCCTGCTTCAACATATTTCTCCTTCTGGACATGCATGACCGTGCTAAAAAGGCACATGGCCGCGCAAGGGGTCCTGAATTTAATACCAACTTATGCACAGTTGTGTTTAAATACCACATGGTCATGTCTAACAACTTGTACAACATTTAAAGCATAACAACCAAGTTCACAAGCATTCAAACAACATTGATGGTGCCTCATATGCACCAAATCTCATCATTTCCACAATTCATAACTATCATTTTCATATATAACAACTCACATTCAATCAACATTCAACATATATGCAAATATAATACGAGAATGCATGTTATGCAAGTTAGTATCCGGCCGGAGCTCTCAACACACGTCACATATGTTTCACACAAGCTCCCTTTTTCTTTTCTTTTCTTTTTGTTTTTCTTTTTCATATTTTTATTTTTATTTATATATCCGTGGTCATTCTTGAGACTCTCTGCCCAGCTCAGTCTCAGATGTCACACGTGTGCACATATATATATCATATGAATGGCCACACCTGAGACTCTATGTCTAGCTCACTCTCAGGCCGTGGAGCTCATCTCCACACACTCATGTTTCCTCACATTCATGCCATATGCATATTTCTCATCATTTCATAATAATTTGTGTTCAACTATACCACCTCAAGTGGCGTTCATAATTCAACGTATCAAATTGCATATGTACAATCATATCATCACAATTCAATATTCCTTTCATTTTCTTATCATGAATCACAATTCACCTTTCTCACAATAATACATATATATTATACCACACCAAATGGCTTGCACCTCACAAGTGCCAATATTCACAATGTATCACAACACATTATGAATCAACCAATTCATATTCTCATCAACAATATAAATATACATATTTTCATCATGATTTCTCACAACAACATTTTCATATATATATATATATATATATATATCATACTTTCTCACAACAACATATTTATATATATATATTTATATGTATATATATCATGCTCAACAATCTTGCCACTTAAATGGCATACATAAATTAATATAGTTAAATAACTATAGTTACTTAAAAATCATTATATGTAAGCATTAAGTTAATAATTACTTACCTCAAGCCTTCAACTCCTTAAATAAAAGCTTCCCCTATTGAATAAGGTCTCCTCTAACTCTATCAATTCCTACACACAATTATGTGCCAATTTAAACAAACAAGCATAGCAATTCACCCTAATATCACAAAAGGGCAACTAGAGGCTCAAGTTCAATATACCTAAATAATTCACACACATATCCAAAAATTATAAAAAATATTATTGAAGCTAGACTATGAGTCTACTTAAAATCGCAACTAAAATTACTTGATTTGGATATATGTGGAATTAATTATGGATTTTTAATGCAACTCGGGTAAAATAAGAAAAACCGATTTGGCTGGTGGAGCAAAAAAAATATAGGGCTATGCCAGTTAGTCTTAACAGCAAAATTAGCTCTGGCACAAAACATAAAATTTATAGAGGACTCTCTAAAGTTTCCAGAGCATCAAACCTTGCTCAAATTAGAGATGTACAACTCAAGTTATGCTCAAAATACTAAGACTGATGCAATGGTAAAATAGAGCACGAATTTCACAATGCAAAACCTAACTTCAAATAATCATAAATAATAATAAGGCTTACTAAAAATGATACTCCAAACACTTCTAGATCTTCTTAAGCTCCCTAAAATAATTCTTAGATGAGTAGAGAATTAATCAAAAGCTCCCAAAGCTATCAACAAAAACCCTCTTCTTCTTTTCTTATAAAATTCTCTACACTCTTCTCCCACACTAATACACACACACACACACACACACAAGCCACCAATTAAAAATCATCATTTTCCCCCTCTAAGTCTATTCCTTAATGATTACTTATTAACATAATATCTTAATAATAATAATAATAATCAACAATTCTCTATAAAAATCCCTTATTAAAATAATATATATATAAATATCATCACAGAATTTCTACAAAATCACTTCTCCCCCTTAATAAACTTGGATAATTACCCAATAATCCTCAACCTTTTATTTTATAAAATAGTCCCAACTTTACTTACACATAAGCCCCTCTCTACCAAAAGCACATACTCACACTTAAATGCAAACTATAATTCTACCCCCCATGTTATAAAATCATAATGCATAAATGATGCATCTAAAGTGTGGGTGTTATAATGCATCATATGCAATACACAATACATACGCCATGAATACGTATAAAAAAGGCGGGTGTTACAAACAATTTTAGAAATGTATTCTTATATAATTTTATTATATTTGATTACATTATTTTAATATTCAAAATTCATAGATATAAAATATATTTTTACAAAAATTAATAAATATAATTTAATATATATTTTACATATTATAATTTGAACAAATAAATAATAACATTTAAAAATTTGAGAAAAACTAATTGATATCTTACCAAACATTTAATATTAGTTAGCTATTAGCTATCAGTTAACAACAATAATTATTAGCTATTGGCTACAGCTTAACTAAATAGGCCTTTTATTATACCTAACTCGAGTTAAGGGTTATTTATACTCACGGTACCCAACTTTTTTAACTAATCACATTATACTACCATTGTACTATCCAACATTTAATCGGCACTTAAAAACTCTTTAACTTTTGCTTTAGGTACCATTAAACTTCCCAACATCATTTTGCAGTGATTAGTGATGATGTGACATTCATATAGACATTGATGTGTCAAAATTTTTCCCATGTGGCTCTTTCTTTCTCCAATGCACTTGCTCTCCCAACTTCCTAGAGAAGGTAAAAGCTTCACCATTCTTTTTTCCCTTTTGAAAAAAATCTCATATGCCTCTTACATATCAAGAATCACTGTAATACCCGGATAAAGAAAAAGCTTATCAAGATAGAAATTGATCTAATTACACATAAGCCTCTTAATAAATATGCCAATTCATAAGAACTTGCTCCTCACAATCACCACAATGTTAATGCTCATAATCATGAACAGTAAGATTAAAAAAAAAGTAATTGTGAGCAGCACACTCACTTTAAAATCAAAAGCTACAAGGAGAAGAAAATATGCTTACTTTGAATCTACCCTAATCTTCTTCTATCACTTTCTTTAATTCCAACAATCACAAATTATCCCATTAATGCATCTTCTTTGTTGAATCCTAATCTTCGTGATATAACTCAAAAATAAACAATACTTTTCATTAAACCTACTTCTCAAGTTAGGGTTTTAGTAGATAAAGTCTTTAACTTTTGCCAAATCTATGGCTACTCAGTTGACCTTTCTTCAAGATTCACTCCTCAAATTTATGATTCAAGTTGATTTCATGAGCAACTGTCTAGGTTTTGGTTAAAGTTCGGATCTTTGGTCATTAAAGCAGCAATAACTAAATCTGGTTCAACTCCAGAAGAAGAAGGTAGTGTAGTTTTAAAGCCTTAAAAGATCTTCAATGGCAGTTTTTAATAATTTTGGGATGTTTGGTTGGTGAGTGCTATAGGTGTTGTATGATAGTAATGATATGGTATGGTGGTTATATTGTTAGCAATAATGGTGATGGTAGCAATTTTTATGGGTTAAGTAGTGGTACATGTGGTGGTATATGCGTTGTGACAGTAACGGCAGAGATGGTGGTGGTGCCATAGGTTAATGATGGTGGCAGTGGTGAGAAAATTTGAATTATTTTAATTAATTAAGGGTGTTTAGTTGGTGAGAAAATTTGAAAAAATAAAAATAAAAAAAATTTGATTTTAAGAAATTAAAAAAGTTGAGAGAATGAGTGCGTGACACCCCTACCTACTGATACCCACGTTGGATAAGCACACGACTTAGACTGTCCAACACGGAGTAACAGCGTGGAAATGTACCACTTTTAAGTTAGGGTTACTCAAAACTATCCAGATTGACTGGTTTATCTGATAACTTTGCTTGTTTCAAAATAACATTATCAAAACATACATAGCATCCACCCAAACATCACATAGTATAGATGGCAAGAATATATATAATCTCATCGATGAAACACTAATACTGAAAAATATAATGTACATATATATATACACTATAATGTACATAATCACTGTTCAACGGAGAGAGAAAAACTAGGGAAAAATGGTTATCAAATATATAAATATAATACACCAAAAAGATAAAAAATCCCTATCATCAACCCTAAAAGAAGGTAGTCCAACTACCCTAGGACGAGCTGCCCTCATATATACCCAAAAATAGCAGCAATAATCCTGACTCTTAACCCTTTACCAGCAAAAAGAGCATGAAGTCAGCAGTATCAAGTAACAACTAAGTCCAAGTCAGAGAGACTCGAACTCCTGTCTGTGTCTCGTATGCGATATAGATAATTGTCAGGCATCCGTCAGAGAAGTCGTTCCTAATTGTATGAGTTTGATACTCAACTGCTATAGGATCTATCACTACCCAGAATGATAACTCAGCATCAGGGTCATGTTTATATAATATAAGATATATATCTCATCACCATGGACGTCCAAGGATTGAGCTACCCATAGGATCGCCATATGCACTATATACAATATGTATAAGCAGTTAGGTTGAAAAGAAAATAATTTTACAAAAGGGAGTGGTGAGTATTTCTATGTGAAACACTCAATGAGTGAACTACACAAAATACTCCCGGTAACTGAATAAATAACATTTCAAATGATAACAAAAATAATTTAAAATCAATCAATATAAACAGTTAAACAATAACTGTAAACCAAAGAGTCAAACAATAGACATTCAAGTCATATAAATCAAATCACATTTGACTCATTGAAATAATATATAATCAGGTTGCTATCAATGTGGTGGATATCAATCAGCACATTGAAGGTTCGAGCTAAGTATGCATACCATTATCGTAAATCACACAAAGTAGCCCCAAAGGCTTTCACAAGTTTATATCACTATATCCTAGATACAGGAAATAACATAAGTCGCTGTATCCCCGGACACAGTCTTACAACTCATTGAACTCTGCTATACATTAGGCATGATCTTATTGTAACCCTTTAATACATAATTTTTCATAAACATCTCATAAGTGAAATATAGTTCCAGTTAAACAGGATTTCTTAAATAACTCTCAATCTCAGCCATATAGGGTACTTTAAAGTTATTCTCGGTAAATGAAATGATTTCAAATTTGGTTTAGTACAATCTTTCCCACCAAAACCATAGAAGCGCCACCTTAGCCTATATAGAGTAGCCGCCTTAGGCCAATTGAAATGAAGAGGCACCGCCTTTTCACTACAGAGGCACTGCCTTAACCCTACAGAGGCGTCACCTCTAGGCCTTTAAAGGGCTGAGGCACCGCCTAACAATACACAGAGGCACCTCCTCTATACCTCAGAGGTGCCGTATTTGAGGTTTAAATTAGCAGAGGCGCTGCCTCTAACATAGAGGCGTCGCCTCCCTTTCTAACGTTCAAATTTCAAAATTTCAGTAAACAATCAAAAACCAAATCCAATCAAACACCCAAAACTTCAATCAAAATAATGATTCAATAGAAGAAAAATATAGGGTTTTGAAGAAGGAAATCCACTCACCACAGTCGTTGGTTCCTTCTCCTCCTTCCTAACTCCTGCGTCGCTCACAGAGAAACGAAGCAATTCCTTTCTTTTCTTATCTTTGCTTCTGTTTCCTTTCTTTTGCTAAGAATGGTACCATTTGGTATCATTCTCTATTTGCTTAGCCATGGACGTGCATGTCAAGTAGAGGGGTGGTGAGTCATCCTTACCCTCTCCTGCATGCAATACGTCCATTTTTTTATTTGCTAAAAATGCCAGTTAAGGCCATTTTGTAATTTAATCCTCTAACTTAATCCTTCTTCGAATAAGTCCTTTAATCAAACTTATTTTCTATACAATCTAGTCCTATCCAAATATAGTATTAAATATTCGGGAACGGACCTCGATAATTCTCCCCCACTTAGAAAATTTTATCCTCGAAATTTAAGAATGCTATACAATTAACTCGCTTGGGGTATGAACAGTTGTGGGTACCGATATCTCATATCTTCCTCACATTCCCATATAGTCTCATCAAGGGGGTGATTTCCCCCATAGCACTTTGACTATTGGAATACCATTGTTGCGCAGTATCTTTTGATCCTTGGCTATGATCGATACTGGTTCTTCCTCATAGCTCAAATTTTCTTTTAGTTCTACCGGTTGTTCTCGTAGTACGTGTAACGGATCACTTCTATACCTTCTCAGCATTGACACGTGAAAAACATCATGGATTCTAGAAAAATTTAGGGGTAGTGCCAATCGATAGGCTACTGGCCTAATACGTTCGATTACCTTGTATAGTCCTATGAATCTTGGGCTTAGCTTGCCGTGCTTGCCAAATCTTAACACTCCCTTCCACAGAGATATTTTCAGAAATACCTTCTCTCTTATATTATATTTGATGTCAGCTCGTTTCAAGTTAACATAACTTCTTTATCTATCTAGAGCCATTTTCAGGTTTGCTTGAACTATATGAAGGTTTTTCGTGGTCATCTCTACCAACTATGGTCCTAATAACTTTCTCTCTCCAGTTTCCTCCCAACAAATGGGGGTTCTACACTTCTTCCCATATAACGCTTCAAATGGTGCTATATATATGCTACTCTGATAGCTGTTATTATAAGCAAATTTGATCAAAGGCACTTGCTTATCCTAATTACCTCCAAATTTCAATGCGTCTGCTCTAAGCATATCTTCTAAAATTTGGATGGTACATTCAGATTGGCCATCTGTTTGAGGATGGAAAGCTATACTAAACTTCAGTTTAATACCCAACGCTTTTTGTAGACTCGGCTAAAATTATGAAGTAAATCTTGGATCTCGATTCGATACGATCGATACTGGAGCTCCATACAATCTCATGATCTCCTTTACATATATTTCTGCCAATTTATTCAAATTATAGTTGGTCCTAACCGGTAAGAAGTGTGCGAATTTTTTTAATCAATCCATAATCACCCAAACAGCTTCGTATCCCTTTTGGGTCCTTGGTAGTCCTACCATAAAATCCATTGTGATATACTTCCATTTCCATTTAGGAATCGACAAGGATTGTAGTAGTCCTATAGGATGTTTTTGCTCAGCCTTCACATGTTGACACGTCAAACACTTGGATACAAATTCTGCCACATCACCTTTCATTCCTTTCCACTAATAGTTTTCTTTCGGTGTTCTATATATCTTCATGCTTCCTGGATGCATAGCATACGCCGAATAATGTGCCTCTTCCATTATTTCTCGTCTTAATTCTTCTACATTTGGCATTTATAATATGTTTCCAAATTTTAAAATTCCTTATTCGTTGTGATTTAAATCTTTCACTTTTCCACTTCTTATATCTTCACTCAGCTTTTTCGTTTCCTTTTTCACTTATTATGCTTTCTCGATTCTCTCTATTAAGATCGGCCTTACCTTCAAGGTAGCTAACACTCCACTAGAGGTACCCACTGTGAGCTCAACGTTCAACCTCCTCAGTTCAATCAATAATGGCATCGTTATTGTACAGATATAGTATAAACTGCCACCTGATTTTTGGCTTAGTGCATCCGCGACCACATTAGCTTTTCCTGGATGATATTATATCATACAATCGTAATTCTTTAATAACTCCATCTAATATCTTTGTCTCAAATTTAACTCCTTTTAAGTTAATATATACTTCAGGCTCTTGTGATCCGTAAATATTTGACAAGTGACTTTATACAAGTAGTGCCTCCATATCTTTAGCACAAATATCACTGCTGCCAATTCTAAGTCATGTGTAGGATAGTTTTGCTCATGCAGCCTTAGTTGCCTTGATGCATACACCATAACCCTTCCATTTTGCATCAATACACAACCAATTCCTTGCTTCAAAAAATCATTATATACCACGTAATGACCTCTTTCCACTGATAATGTCGATACTAGCACAGTGATTAATTTCTCCTTTAAGGTTTTGAAGCTTTGTTGACAATTAGAATCTCACATTCTTCCTCAATAATTTCATCAATGGTGATGCAATTATTAAGAAATCCTGTATGAATCTTCGATAATAATCTGCCAACCCTAAGAAGGTTCTTATTTCCATTACATTTCTTGGTGGCTCCTAATTAATAATTGCTATGATTTTACTGGGGTCCACATACACTCCTTCAGCTAATATTACGTGTCCAAGACACATAACCTTATCCAACCAGAATTCGCATTTATTAAACTTCGTGTATAACTGTTTAATCTTTAGAATCTCCAATATCACCTTTAGATGTTCCTCATGCTCCTTTCTGGACTTCGAGTACACTAATATATCATCAATAAACATGATCATAAATTTATCCAGATACGATTTAAATACGTGATTCATCAGGTCCATAAATGCAGTTAGTGCATTCATGAGTCCAAACGGCATCACTAAATACCCATATCTCGTTCTGAATGCAGTCTTTAATACATCGGATTCTTTGATCCTCAACCGATGATAACCATAGCGCAAATCTATGTTCAAAAATACTTTCGCCCCTTGTAGTAGATCAAATAAATCCTCTATCCTAGGCAAAGGATATTTATTCTGGATTGTGACCTTATTCAATTGTCTATAATCTATACACAATCAAAGAGATCCATCTTTCTTCTTCATGAACAATACGGGTGTGCCCCAAGGTAAAAATCTCAGTCGAATAAATCCTTTATCTAGTAGTTCTTGCAATTGCATCTTCAGTTCCTTCAACTCTGCTGGGGCCATCCTATACGATGTTTGCGATATAGGTGTTATTCTAGGTATGAGTTCAATTTCAAACTCAATCTCCCTCTTTGGTGGTAGTCTTGACAAATCTTCAAGAAACACGTCCTCGAACTCATTTACTATCGGTAATTCTCTTAATTTCGCACCTTCTTTTTATTCTGCTATCACTGAGGCTAAATAGGCTTTATACCCCTTTCTAAGATATTTTTTGACTTTCATTATTGAAATAATCTTGATAGGAGTCTTCTTTCTCCTCTAATAAATACTATCTTCCTTCCACCTTCTCCCTCTAATTCCACTTGCTCATCAAAGTAATTCACATTAGCTCGATAATGGCTCAACCCATGCATTCTGAGTATAGCATTAAACTCATCAAGATGCAGGGGTATGAAATCCCATTTCATTTGCCCCCCATCAATTTCTACCATTACAATTCTACACACATTCTTACATACTATACTCATACCCATAGGTATGCTCACTATCATAGGTTCATTCAAATCATCTATCTTAAGTCTATCATGTATCATAAAAGTTGACAATATGAATGAAAATGTAGCACCAGGGTCAATAAGTATGCGTGCTAACTTACCGTTAATATGAGCCTTACCTGCTATCACATCTGGGGACCTTTCTGCCTCCTTCTCAGTGATAGCATAGACCATTACTTGCTGTATACCTTTAGCTGCAGCACTCGGCTCTCTTGGTTAGTTTTGACGAGGTTCCTTTACTTCCAGTCCCTCTCTGGTTATGTTCACAGGTCTTCCTACCCTAGTTGATCTTCCACCTCGCTTACTATGAGGAGCAAATGATGCTTGTATCGAAGGTTCTTCGAGTGGTGCTTTCATGTAGTTTCTGGTGTAATGTTCAATCTCATTACATTAGAAACATCTAACCTCTAACTGACTGCACCTTCCCGAATGATTCTTCCTATATACATTGCACCAAGGCAATGCGTCTTTTCCTTGTATGCCATATCTGGTACCTATTTGTCCTCACAGTCTCATCGGCTGTCTAATTGATGTCTGACTTCCTTGATGTCTATTTCCACCTCTAGTTCTCACATTGCCCCTAAAGTATGGGGAAAATTTTGGTCATCGGTCCTCATTCCTTCTTCAAAATTATCAAAAAGATTTGGGCTGTTGGTTTCATCTAACCTGGGTTGAAGTTTCAAATTCTTTATCTAGCTTTTCCTGTTCCATTACTTTCTTAACTCAGCCTCAGAAGGTAGTCCTAGCATACAGATTCAGTTTCCCCTTCAAGGATATATACAAACCTTCTCAAAACTTTTCACTCTTCCTTTCTTCAGTATATCCTTGGCGTACTTATACAAATCTTCAAACTTGTCAATATACTCTCTTACTATCATTGATCCTTATGTCAAATTGATGAATGCAGCCAACTTCTCCTTTCAATAATTCTCCATTAGGTATTCCCTGTAGAACTCTTCTTGAAACACCTACTAATTCAGAACTTCTCCATAGAGATTTTGAATTCGAGTTAGCCAATCATTGACTTTGTCAAACATCAAGCCATATACGTTTCTCATCTTCTCCTCATTATTGAGCTGTAAGGTCGTAAAGGCCTTTTCTATGGTCTTAATCCATTTGTCAGCTTGACTTAGATCTAGAGTACCATAGAAATCATACGCTCCACACTTCTTCACATGTTCAATCATGTCTCTTGGACTTTTATACATTTCTCTCTCTCTCTCTTTCTGCCATTGCCGTGGCCATAGTTCATGCCGATTCTATAGCATTTATATACATCATTGGTGGCACTAGGTTATTAGCCTCGTTTCCATGTACTGGTGGTGCTAGCTGTCCATTACGTACTTGCCTTGGTATATTAAAATTCAATACTATCACTCTCAACATTGAACTACCTTGCCTACTCTCTGTACCATGTGCATACCCATCACTCCTTTCATTGCTAACAGAGGCTTCTGATGGGGATTTATTCCGTGGTACATTTTTGCTTCTATTCACATTCTCTACCCTTTCCACTATATTCATTCTATCTGTCTGGGCACCTCGGACCCTACCTCGGCCTCTCGGTCTATCTTAGATACCTAAACTACCTCCTTTAGTTCTTACCATCATTTAATCTCCTACAATTCAAGATCAATTCACTCAATGCTCATAATCATTAAATACCACATCATCAATTGTCACTATCCATTCATCACATAAATTTCTTCCAAATCTCAAATTTTCATGGCCTAAGCTTCAAAAGTCATTAATAATATCATTTCCACAGTTTAGGTTTCAAAATCAATAATATTCCTAACCTTATGTTCTAAACTTTCAAAACCTAGGCTCTGATACCAAATATTATGACACCCCTCCCTACCGATACCCATGTTGGATAAGCACACGATTCTAATTGTCCAACATGGAGTAACAGTGTGGAAAGATATCACTTCTAAGTTAGGATTACTTAAAACTATCCAGATTGACTGGTTTATCTGATAACTTTGCTTGTTTTAAAATAATATTATCAAAACATACATAGCATCCACCCAAACATCACGTAGCATAGATGGCAAGAATATATATAATCTCATCGATGAAACACTAATATTGAAAGACATAATGTACATATATATACAATATGATGTACATAATCACTGTCTATTTTTCTTGATCAGTATGTGATATCGATAGTGGGAGGTAGTGAGTCTCATTCTACTTGATATAAGATATCAAAATAGACATGTGGATGCTCATGTGATGGATCAAACTGTGACGTAAGATTTATAATTGCATAGAAATTCACTTTAGTCAATAATCACAATCTTGGACATAATGGTACATATGGTCTATTGACCTGAGGTAACGTGGTCATTCATATATAGTTGGTTAGAGTTTGTTACCACTTACATACCTGTGCTAGCCACGTATAGGTATATGGCATGTGGTGGCTCTAGTTGGTTATATGTAGGGATGAGTGATCAACCAAGGTCGAATTCATTACCTGGAGTGAACTGGGATAAGCTCCTATGCTATTTAAGTCATTCTTGATAAATAAGTACCTAGCCAGGTCAAACTCAACTTACCCAACAAGAGTTTCGGTTCTAGAAAAGAGTTTCTAGTAGTAGTCGTATTTTATCGAGAATTGAACTTGAGATGAGGTTATATGATTAAGGCAATTAGAGTTTGACTAAACTGTGACTCTAGCCTATATCAGTATCTTGTAATAAAGGGACATTTAGTGCACGGTAATTATGTTATATGGTTTTTATGGATCTATGTATAGCATTTATTTCTATTTGGGTAGTCGTGATATCAATGCTGGCGGTCACTCACGACTAATGGGAACTGATAAATATGAGAATATCATGTCCCCATACCCACGGATCCAAGTTCAAAGAGGACTCTATGTCTACATACAAAATCAATGATCAATAAGGATAAAGAGACCTAATTGGTAATGAATTAGGACTCACATGATACTAATCCAAATAGAACTAGGTATGTCCCTCTTATACCTATATATAGGCTCATATTTCTCTTAAATATCTTATCTTGAATAAACTTTCTATGACTTAAGTATCGGAGAACCTACGGATCGAAGATCCTAGGCTCATCCAAGGTATTCTTTTGTGCTTGTAGGTCCGGAGGAGGTTTTGCATTCATTAATTGTAACAGCCCAATATC
>CATIWO010869411.1:0-21215 GCA_949673435.1 Macaranga tanarius | reverse complement strand
GAATTAATTATAGCATCCACATATAGTAAGCAACTTGATAGTTTTGAGGACGTACGTTTTCTAACATCAACCACAAAGATTGTAAAAATTGTTTGTTGGACTTCTTCCTACTTTATTGAAATGATGTACTCGCCCTGCTCTCGAAGATTGACAATTTAAGTTGCGTAAGATTTCATTACCTCCAAAACAAGAAACTTGGCAACTTTAGGGATAAGCATAAACTATAAGCTTCACTTGCAATGAACATGTGGCTATCATTACCACATATATATATATATATGAATATACACAATTTTCATGCACCATATTGAATTTATTTTTACAAAAACTTTTATTAAATAATATTTTATTTTACACTTGATTCTTGATAGACACATAACTCTGATTATTTGATAATCGATTCAGATATACCTCATTGAAAAAAGTAAAACTCTCTTATAATAAATGTTCAACCACAAATTTCATTTTTCCAGAGAGAAATCAAAACTAGAGGTGTCATATGCCTTATCAATATTATCATACATATAAAATCAGGTGATAATTAAGCATAAAACTTGTTTACATGTATAGATTATTTGACATTCTATACATTTTAATACCAAGAAAACAATTAATGAAGTAAGAAAGCATTTTAATCTAACGTTCAACTTCTTGATGAGAAAGTATCATCTCTAGACAAATGATCAAAAGGGCTCCAATTACCGAACAAAAGAGCATTAGGATCTTGAGCACTTTCAGGTCCGAGTACTGCCTGTGGTGCCACTTCAAGGTTATGATCCATCATATGAGGATTAGGCCATAAAATCTCTTGAGAGGCTACCTCTTCTCCTGGCAATGGAGGCAACCCGTAGTTGATTATGTCATGATTAATACTAGTGCGTTGTTGAATCTTATGATCATTTGCATTTTGCTTGTGTACTAGTGTTGATGGTGAGTCCACTCCACAATAGTACATTAACTGATCATTATCACTTAATGGAGCAGCTTCCATTGATGAATCAGATATAGCAGCAGTAATGCATTGAGCAAGATTGTTGTCTCCAATATGTAGCTGTACATTGCTTGAATCCAAGCTTGTGTTTGAAATGCTAGTAAAATCAAGACAAGGATCAAAATGCTCACTACCCGATTCTTGCATCTCAAAACCTGATGAACTCGTCTTGGAATCTGGCTGCTGTGGATTCAAGAAGTTTGCATAAACAAGTGCAAGATCAATATGTGGACCATCAGACATTGCGGATGAGCTGCAAGAATCAACAGATGAAGAATTAAGCCCTCTAGAGCCATGAACATGCCTAGTGGAATCAATAGCTACTCCACCATAACCTAAGCTTTTGGAGTGTGCAACATCAGTACTGGCTAGTCTTAAGGACTTCCCTCTTCGATTCTTCCGGCAACCACCACCTACAGGGACATTTCGTAGCGAACCACCTTTAGTCCAGTACCTTCTACAACCTTTGCAAAAGTATCTAGGTTGAGTCAAGCTGTAGTTGTTGTAGTAACAAAATTTAGTGTTTGAAGAACCACACCGAGGACAGTTAGGCTTAGTCCAATCTTGATCCATCCCAAATCATCTCAAGATTCATAGCAATCAAGAAATGGAGAGATCGAGGTGTGTCAAGTAGAGAACTAGAAATGCATTAATTCAAAAATGAGTGATGAACTGAAGTGTTATAAGAGCTAATGGCAAAAAAAAAATGCGAGTAGCGCAAGCACATGAATGTATTGGTCAAGTGTGTAGAAGGGCACATGAGTGTAGCAGGATCTTGGAAATGTGCATGCTACCCATGCACATGAGTGTCTATTAGGCAAATCTTATGGGGGGCTTCCGGGGCCGTCAAGGACGACAGGTGATAGGTTAACACTTCCAGAGGCTAATACTTGGTGTCGGTGTTTGTTACACGTGGCCTGATTTGATTGATTGGAATGATGGTAGTAGAGGAAGCAATGGCCTCGAGTGGCTAATTCAGGTCACTTAGAAGAGCAGACAACCTTGAATTAATAACACAGTTGCTTGGTAAAATATGACGTACGTTCCAAATGTTTGCCAATGCTCATTTATCTTGTAGATTTTTTTGGATGTTCTATGTGTATACACACGCAATAAATATATATATATATATATATATATATATATATATATATATATATATATATATATATATATATATATATCTAGTCGTGATGGTAAACAATTTCATCATGTGCCGTAAATTTCTAATAATATCTCTATATAATTATGTCTCCCTAAAATAAAAAGTACTGTAATTTTTTTAAAAAAATTTATCGCAACACACTACACCTATCGCAATCCATATATATACGTCAAGTAAAACCTCCCCTTGTAAATTGGGATTCAGATTTTGTACTTGTCCATAACGAGCAAGTTGTTTCACCTTGTTTTTAATTAAATGAATGAATTTTTTTAAACCATGGATCCAATAAATTCCCATTAATTTAGTCAATCCATGTAAGATCACAAATGTGGCAATAACTGCATACACCACGACTTAAATTCGAGATATCGGTTAAGCATGAACCATCCTTACAAGAACAACTATTAGTAATAAATAAAATTTTTAATATGTCAAAATGTATTGGATGATATAATTTGCCATAATCAGCAATTATTCACGATAAACATAAAAATCAAGAATTTATCTTTTCTCTTTTGTTTTTTCAAATATGTACATTAAAATGAAGCAAAACAACAGATCACATGTAAGAGGCACATGCAGAGGGGAAGTTTTTTTTCTTAAAGGAGGAATGTTTCAGTGGTCTATTGTAAGCAAGTTGTAAAAGAGGGATCTCTTGGATCATGAGCTCCTTGGATCATGTGACTACATAAATACTTAACTACAGTTCGAAATCCAAGAATCAAAAGCAGGGAACAAGGATACCTCTCGTAAATCGAACCCAATTATATTAGATTAAATTTGAAGAAACATATTACATGCGAATATTCACTGGAGAACAAGCCTCTGCTATCTATTAAAAAACCTAAGCACTTTCAAATCAAAGCTATACTAGACCAAGTTCTGATTGTCACTCGTGTTGAACTATCTATAGAAGTTCCAATTTCCTTGTATACTTACATATCAAAACCCAAGTTCTGATTGTCGCTCGTGTTGAACTATGTACAGAAATTTCAACTCACAGTCAGAGGCACGCTCCGTCTTGCAAGATCCAGAACAAAAACTTGCGCAAATTCTGAATCATTAGGCAACCATTATTCAATCAAGGTGAATCTAGCAAGAAGAGATTAAGAAACATAGTTTCACTCGGTTGAATTATAGCGTTCAGTGAATAAGATTATCTACATTATAATTCACATAATATAAGAATAATGCGAAACACAGTTCAATTACAGCGTTCGGTGAATAAGATTATGTACATTATAATTCGCATGATACAACAACAATGCAAAATTTCAGTGGGGACATTAATATAACTGAATTGGTGATTCTTGCAGTACAAAAACATGACTGCCGGTACTCAAAAGTGGGCATCAATGTATTCTGAAGAGGATAAAAAATCAAAATTGAATTCCACCAAACGTTGCTATTGCTGTCCCAATTTTTCCTGCAAAACATAAGCACTATATGAATCTGAAGCACATTACAAAACAAAAACTAACATGGAAAGCAGGGGGAAAACCAAGAACACTGGGGCTGTTGAAAATGGATGGGCTACATATCACATACACGAAAGATAATAGAACCAAAAGACAATAAAGCAAACAAGTGATCATTTTGGTTTACATCCTTTAATTCCCATTATTGACCTCCCAAGCACAACAGATTGAAAACTCAGGTGCAGCATTCTCATTTGTGAAGAGCACCGTGACAGATATAACTTTACAGAAAAAGACTGCTGCACCTGATGGAATCTCACTTGGCGCCTTAAACCATCAGGTCTTACTATGAAGTTAAACCTTACAGAACCTAGTGTTCCAGAAGAACCACTTCAGCCTATCTCCCTCCTAGGAGGGGCTCTTAACATCTGTTATGTATGAGTAAATCATAATAGGCTATCAATGAGGCTCTTTTTCCATGCAAGGCTTTCTCTTATGCAGTCATTCTCCCCCAACATTCATAATTTACATTTCCCCATTTGGTTCATACACTTTCGAAGAAAATAAACGCAGTGTTGAATTGAGTGTTGTAAATTGTAACTGCTATATAACACTATGCTCGCATTGATGCTTATGATCTACATATAACACTATGCCAGCATTGATGCTTATGATCTATTTTTTGCATTCTTGATTTGAAGTGTTGACCTAAGGAGTAGAGAAACAAGATTGGAGGATGAGATTCCAGTAAAACTGGAGCCTCCTAATCTATATCCAAAACACTTAATTCAGTGTTGGCTTAGTTTCAGGGGACTGGGTTCAGAATATGTTTGAGTCAGGCTACATGACCAAACTCTGATCAAGGCTACATGACCAAGCGCTGATCTGAGTTGCAATCCTAGACAAGAGACCATTAAGGAAAAATAAAATGCACATTGGCTTCTTTTGTACATGAGAATGCAACAAACAGAAAAGTCAAAAGAAATTATAGCATTAGGTGACATACTGTCACCCATACATTCTAATCAGTAAGTGGCAACCACTGGCACCTAAAGGACAGAATTTTCCCTGAAGAAGAAGCTTAGCACTTGAAAGGCAGATATTAAATAAAAACAGTTTCCAAAACCGTGATCAGAACCTGAAGCATCTGCATTAATTTTGGATTCTGCTCCAATAGTCGACATAGTTCCTCCTTGTTACTCAATAGAGACTGCAATCAAATTGCATCAATTATTAGGTCAGATATAGCATTTTCCTGTCAGACACATTTATGAAATTCCTCAAGAAGAATGCATACCGTAATGGCCTTAGGATCTTGGAAGTATTCCTGCAATGACATTCCTAGTTCCTGTTGCTGCCGGGTTGCAATATCTCCTTGCTGATGTGGACCTTGCAGTTGAGCATGTTCAACTTGCTGCATCTGTCTTGACTGAGAAACCTCTTGCGGCTGAGATTGATAATGAGCACGCATAGAAGGCATTTGTGACTGCTGTAGCATTTGTATTTGATGCATTTGAACAGAATTTTGCAAAGATACCCCTTGCTCGAGCTGCTGAGAAGATTGTCCAGGTGGCCAAAGTTGCTGCGATGGTTGTGAAGGACGTTGAAGTGGGGGCTGAAGAGGCTGTAACTGATGAATTGACTGAAGTGAAGACTGATGACCAGAGAGATTTTGCAAAATAGTTGGGTTATCGACTTGCTGCTGAGTTGATGTGTTTCCATAGAGAGTTGCAGGAATTGTAGCTGGCCTGCTGAAAACCATGGGAGGCATCAGAGGAGGAGGTAAATAATTAGTTAGTCCACCACCTGTTCCAGAAAGATTTCCTAATCGGGCATCAAGTGCAGGAGAAATTGAGGTTTGAGGAAGCTCAGTGTTTCCAACACCATATACCGAAGATTGGGACACAGAAGCCTTAAAAGACTGTAAATTATATGTGCTAGATGAGAAGGGAGGCGGTGTAGGAGGGAGTGGAGGATGATGCCCAGCAGATCCATTGGGAGATGAGATAGAAGCTCGGGAATACTTGGAATCTGACAATGGAACAGATGATGCTAATGACGTAGACAGATAATCTGACTGAACCTGCAAAGAGGGAAAAAATGATTACCAAGGCGTGGAGGAAGAAGAATCAGAAAAAACAATTGCAAATCACAGCAAGGAGTCATTTCAAATGAAAAGCACATCTTACTTGGAGGCCTGTTGGAAGCGGTGGTTGTAAATCTATCAAAGAGTTGACAAAGGAAGATGACTGGCTTGGAAAATCAGAAGGCTGAGATACTAAAGGTGAGATTGTTGACGGAGGTGGCATTGGAGGCAAAGGTGGTTGATTCAGAGGAACTTTCTGGTCATAAAGTCCCCGAGATCCTGAAGCATGTTGTGGACTGTTCTTTGCATAGAAATTCTGTGAAGCCATCCTAGGATCCATTGTTGGTGCCTTATTATAAACAGAAGCAGGGAAGTCTGAAGTGCTGGCAGCAGCAACAGAATCAAACCCAGAAGAGGACTTAACTGGAATAACATTCTTTGTGTCGTCAGAATGCTCAAAAAACTTCTTCTCTAAAGAGACACTTGGTTCTCGAGTCAATGGCATTTCAGGTCTTGTCATAGATAGTCTTGAAGAGAATTCACTTTGGGCATTTTCATCGACGTTAGAGGCATTAGGTGTACCCAAACGAGAAAATTGACCACTTCCATTAACATCACTCTCTGTTTCTTCAACAATGGAATGCGGAGAACTTTGCTCGACTATGACAGGAGCAGGCTGCTGCAAATTATCATCAGGCTGAGGAAAGGGCAGTTTATCATCAGATTCAGACTCCTCGCCATCAAAAACTATATCTATTCCCTGAAGATCATCGTCAGGATCTGTTTTCAACTGCTTAGACTTGTTTACTTTATCCTTATCAGCATCACTAACAGGAACTGCATTCTTCAACTGTGCTAATGGCTCCCCAACCACAGGTGCCGTAGGATTCTGGCGCTCCCTCTGTCTTGCCATAAATTCATCCACATGAATTGAGGGAGGTCTTCCACCAGTAGATCCTACTCGCTGGACTGATATGACAGTAGAATTGGTACCACCATCAACGTTTCTTTCCCTTGCAACATAGTCATCCACGTGCATTGATGGTGGCCTGCTGGTATTTGGCTTTCGCTGCCTAAAGGTGTCCCTGCGAGTTGGACCAGAAGGGGCAGCAGATGGACCCAATCCCCGGGAAAATGTATTTTGGCTTGTGATCTCAGCCACTGAATTTTCTCCTTTAACGCGCTTACCAGCACCATCCAAAGATGTCAATTTCCTTTTTCCAGGAATAGATTGTGACAGTCTGTCAGGCAATGATTCCGGGCATTCCCATAGAAACTTCTCTCCAAGGTCACCAAGATAGAGATAATCATCAATATTTTCAGCATTAAGATCTGATATCTGAGTTATTTTTGAAGAAACCATTACATCATTTGCTGACATGCCATTACTGCACATGATTAGATCCCACGTAATTGAACCAATAGGCTTTTCCAACAATAACAACAAAGACTTTGCTGATTCTGAAGCCTGCATAAAGATGATATGTCACTAGGCTTGCACAAATAATTGAAGGGAAAACCATAATACTATAAAGATAAATGCTCTTCAGCTAACCTGATATAAGGTGGCCTGCTCTGATGTAGCTGAATAATCATCATCTAATGTCTTTGAACTCAACAGTGTAGTCATTTCCTTCATTAAAGCTATATTTTCAGAAGAACTATCTGTTTGATCCAGATCATCAAGAACCCCAAAAAGATATTTTATTGCACCCACCGCTTTCAAATTCAAACTGACCACAAAATAAAATAAAATAAAATAAAAAATGTAAGAAAAGCAGGGATGGGGAACAAATAAGAGTCAGCTTTAACAATGACTTGAAACAAGAGAAGCAGAGATGCTATACAATCTCACCAAGCATTTATATGAGAAAGTATCACAAATTTGAAAATGAAATTTGTTGAAAAAGAAAAAAACAACCATTCTTAGCTGCCCCCCTCCAAACTCTAACTTGATCAAGATTGCTTTAAAGAGAGAATTTGCCCATTTTTGCAAAATAAAAAAAAAAAGTACAAGCATATAAGCAACCCCTCAATCCCACACCAGTTTAATATTGATATCTCAAGTCAAAATAAATGGGAAAATTCACATGGGTACTCCATAGTTCAGTGTCTTTTTCTACTTTAGCAAACTTTAAATAAAATTAGCATAACAGTGATGAGAATGTTAAAATATATACAAGAATATAAAGACCGACCAAACTAGGAATGAATGCAGATAGGAATGTGAAAATAGCATTAATCACACCATGCATGGGTAGACGAGGTGAAAGGGGAGGGGTGGTATTTTAATGGGAGTGGAAAATTTTTATCTTATTTTATTCGAGGAAAAATTAAACAAGAAAAAAAAGGATGGTTTTTTTTTTTTTGGATGAATGGAAAAAAAAAAAAAAAAAAAGATTATAGTTATAGAAGACATATAAGTCCTTATTGTTTAATTTATGTTTGAAATTTTTTATTAATAATTAGGGTAAAAAGGACAATTTACAAAAGTGATAGACTACTCATGGCTTGGAATGAAATGACAAAAAAGTAATTAGATGCTATAGAGCTTTTTCTAAAATGAAGTGAAGCCATAAAAGAAAAGAGATGGCAGGTAGACCTAGGATGACGTGGAATAAGATAGCAGAGCAAAGAAAAAAAATCTAGATGTTGTAGATAATTTTACATTCCTATAGATGTCTTCCTAAACCAATTAAACCAAAGAAAAATGACAAATACAGTTGACCTTGGCAAAATTCTCTAGCTTCTATGATAAGGTAAACAAACTGTCCATCTGAAAATAAGAACTTGAAGAAACTCATCACTAAACTCAGCAATTTAGCACTCTAAACCTCCTGCAAGAGCAAAAACTCGAAAGCTCTCCAAATTTTAGTGCTTCGCCTTGTTTATATTAGCACTTTGTAAAACTTTTCCATCATCCTACAGCTGTAAATAGGTACTACTATACCTTCAAACAAAAATAATGTGACTTATGATATATTTTGCACTAAGTTCTATGCATGTTATTCTCATCATATATTCTTTCATATATCATTCACTTCCAAATCACAACCAACCAAAGATTACAGCTGTAAAATGGACACTAAAAGTCAAATAAGTCAATAATATTGTACTTGAGAATGTTTGTGGTATAAGTGAGCTAAAGTTAACAATCAACAAATACCATAATATTTATCATGTGCCCACTCATAAAACAGCTGATTTTTAATACTGTTCATTCTGGTCATAGGAACCATTAAATATTCCATTTACTCTTTACGAAGGTGACACAGATGACATAAAGCTAAGCATAAGGATGAAAAAGTCCAGCTATATCCCTTATTATTTACTAAGATTGGAATCACATCTAAAACATAAATGTCAATTTCATCAGAGTTTTCAGATTAATAATTCATGTTCTTTCCTCACTTATGCCTACACATTTCTTTCCATATAAAACTTGTCCTATACCAATTTTCAGCTAGCATATTCTTCTTCCATTAAGCATTGCCATCTTTTAGCATAAAATCATCAAACTATAATAATCAAGAAATTGTCCAAGCATCTCCACTTAAAGCCATGATAAATTTATTTCTCAATCTCTTCTACTCAACAGGGTTGAAATTGCAATACATGCTCATCAAGATAGAAAGTTTCATTAACTTACAACGACACTCTTACAAAACACAAGAACTCCTTAGCAAAGCAACTTTCCTAAGGAGTTATCTCTTACTGGAAACTGGAAAAATGATTCTAAACCACTGTATCATCTAGCCTTTTGTAACTTAAATCCTAAGTAACAACTAGCACTACCATTTCTAACAGAACCTTAGGTGACTCGTATTCAAAATATTTTTGGAATTACAGTACATCATTAGCAAAATTGTTACTAATAGAAGAAAACGCAGATGTAGTTAATAATCTGACATGCCAAAATAATATTATAAACAAAAGCTTAAAATGTAATGAATACTGCACAAAATACCTTTGATAAAAATTACAAAAAAAAAAAAAAAAGTGTCAAAATGCATGTTCAAAAATCTTTTCATTTTCTTTTCCATTTGCAAGAGTTCTACTACTTCTACTTAGCTATCCAGCATGGCATTTTATGTTAATAAATAAAATTATTTAATTCATGAGTAGTTGACACACCTTTTACCATCCAGGCAAAAGAACATTGAGCCTACAGCCAATTGATTGATAGCCTCAATTGCATATGCTGACAAACCATCCTTTGAATCTATCGACTTCTTCAACTTCTTCCAGCAGCGCAGCATAGGAGGATGCCTTATCCATTCCAAATCGTCAAGGTTATAGCTTCTATTCCTTTCATGTCCTCTTTCTGATCCAAGTCCCTCGATACTGTTGTTGACATGGTGTACTAAGGTCATCAAAGCACTTCGGACTTCATTGCAAGAACTTAAATCTTTAAAACATGCAAGACAAAAGAGCAATTCTTTTCCAACTGGTAGAACCTGAAAATAAGAACATTCTTTGTTACAATTGATTAAGCAGGGAATAAGTTCTGTTTAGGCATATCAGCAAAAAAAAAAAAAGGTACAATAAAGAAAATTCAAAAAAATTTCCACAATCCCTGAAACTTTTCTTTAAAAAATTAGAAAGATTCACCACATAAACATCAACCAAAATACAAAGAAATGTCAAAGACTAACTAATCAGTGCAAACTGTTAAGACATGAAATCTTATCATTAAGAATCATAGAAGAATCACCTGGATGAGCTTGAGAAGATACAGTAAGATCACCGAACAATCTGTGTTTCTCAAATTTGCAGAACTCAGCCTAATAAACCAACAAAATAGTACTATCTATCACAATCTGAAATCCATTGTATTGAGGGAGCATGAGAGAAAGGAAAATGAAAGCACAATAAAAACACAACATCTACTCACACATCATGTCTCCCAGGGTATGCTAAAGATGTTTGAGAACCCAATAGAAGTGACAAACACTTAAATACAGGAAGGCACCAACTAATCAAATTAGACCCATATTTAGCTGCACTTTTACTGTCTGTTATTTGTTTCCCATCGGAATCAATAGCATTAAAACACTTCTCCAGCACTTTTAATAAAATCTGAGGAAAGCCCTCCTCCAACAATGGAACCTAGTAATGAAGATGATCACAGTGATTACATCCTTCGACAGTATAGGAACCATTAAAAAGAAAGTAACTAGAAAAAAAATTTAGTCACAAACCTTGGCACAAGGATGTTCCAATATGCTACTGATGAAGTCAAGGTATTTGTGAACCTGGCAAGAGAAAAAAAGAAAAAGTTACATGGATCTGACTACATGGAACACAAAAAAAGGAATATGGGAAAAAATCTTCACCTTGTAAGTATCTGTGTCTGATGGAGAAGATAAGTCAGAAACATGATTTTGGATGGAGGATAATATGGGTCTCAGAAGTACAGAAGCATTTTCAACTTTTTGGGAAGCAATTCGAATTACAAAAACTCTAAGCATGTCTTGGATTACTACCAAAGCCTGTATATAAACAAATATTCAGAAAATAGGAAAAACAGAACAAAGGGCACATGTAACTTTTAAAATTTTTGCTTAAAAATAGAAATTTTTGTCTACATTTAATAAAGAATAGAATGGAAACAAACCAATGCAGAATATCACTAAATACATACAGATATGGCATAATGCTGGATAATCTGGGCAATTTTATCAAGTTGTGGTGTCAATTGGCTAAGCAGTTTCTCAAGATGTAAAGGCTCCAAATACCAGTTGATCTGTTTCTCCTTCCGTGGCCCCAATATTGTTCCAACAGCCAATGTTCTAAGGGCACTCAACATGGGCATTCCATTCTTCCAAAGCCAGATACCTTCCTCAGGGAATAGATCATTCTTGCAGCCAAAAGAGAGAAGAAAACAACAGTCAAATATCACAATTTAAGAACTGAACTTGGGTATATTTACACTGCTTCTATTAGAAAACCAGAAGTTTAAGTAGTAGTCTGATGCAGGCATGTAACAGTCTAGTTTTGTTAGTTATGAATTGCCAGTTATCTAGTCTTGTATTGTCATTTATATTTGTGTTTTATTATCAGGTTCCGTGTCGCTAATTTGTAGACAGTCTCCTCTTTATATGGAAGGTGGTTCTTAGCAGTTTTTGTAACAATTGTACCATAAATGTTCCTAAATGACCCAAAAAACACCTGGGTTCTTTCGCAAATTGAGCCCTTAATTCAGGATTAGTTTATCAATTGATAGCCGTGTAACTAGATCTATGAGTTGGAACAAGAACAAGCTCATTATAATGCATACAGTGATATGCATCAGATGTGATTATAACAGAAAAAGCAACATTAGCATTGGCAAAACAAATAGCATTATTTCAACCCTAAATTAGCTAAATAATAATAATAATAACTACTACTACACTGATAGTTGGCTGAAAAACAAATTGGAAAACTTCCATACTAGAAGGCACAGCAAACTGCAAGTTTCCTTAGGCCCCAAGGCCAGCACTGAAGTAACTTGAACATTGGCAAGAAGGGAGGAAAAAAGGCCTGGAGTCCAACCATATACAGGCCAACAGGTAAGTGCTGACACAATAAGATGGCAGACAGCTCCAAAACCAAGTGCAGAATCAGGGTAGGAAGACGATAAGTCCGCAGCACATGCCGCTAGTTTTGGGCTGCAGTCACCATAATTAATTAATCATATGCAGACTGCTAAAAACAAAACAAAGCAGTAAAGAGAAAAACGTGCAAGAATTTTACATTACCTTACTTCTCGATGCAATCGCAAAAGGGCATTCATTAGTTTTGTATTTCTATGCTGCTCTTTAGCTTCCTATAAACATAATAATTCAAGAAGTTACTTCCTGTAAAATTTCAAGACTCAAGAGTCATGCAAACCGTACAGACTTAACAGCCATATGAATAAATAAAAAAATAAATGAATATGCCATGTAATATATAGCCATCTGAATAATTGCACTAGCCCCTTTCTTTCCATTTTTTGTGATCAATAGTAAATTTATTAGCAAATTGCACAGGTAGCATGCAAGAAACATGAAAAGTAGAGAAGAAATGAATGCAGATTTATCAAAGGACAACTTAACTGCCCTTTTTATTCTTTTAAACTCTAGGAAGAAGGTGATAGCAAAGGAAACATAAGAAATTCCACAAATTCAAACACCCCATGAGAAATGGTTGCAGAAAGCATCTGGGGCTCTACTTCCATGCAAATAAAACTGCCTCTATTATCTGTATAATTTTGAGAAATAAACCAAAATTTTTTTGTAATAAGTGAACATATCCTTAGAGAGCAGAGTAGAAAACTACTTCTGATCATGCATTATTGGATATCTAAAAAAGGGATACATAATTTGGAAACTAATAGTCAAACTTGAACATAGAATGTTTCCTTTGTAGAACAGAATTCTAGAGAGTTGCCGACTTGCTGTCCAAGAGGATCTTTTATGGATGTTCATGCAGAAGGCCAAAAGCTCTTTCAAATAGGGTCTTTACCTCCCAAATCATCCTAAATCTCATTATTACAGAGATCCAGCAGTCTAAAGATTCTGATTCTAGCATATGGATTGGCTAACTTAATATTCTAATTCCTGACCCAGCAATCTCCAGTTTTATGATTATCATATCCTAATCCACCAAAAAGCATACATAGCCAGATCAAATTCTTCCTACATAAAGTTTTCAACATAAAAAAACATACAAAGCAGTATGGAAGCAATATGAGTCAAATGAAAGTCAAATTCCTTCTAATCTTTCTAGCAATGCCATAGATTCTACTTTAATCACAAGGTCCCCTAGCATCACATTCTAAAACTGTCATCAAGCAAACACCTCAACAATTGGCAACAATTTCAATAGAGATTCTGTTCTCAGTCAAAAATTTCCACAGAAAGACAGCCTCAAATTAATGGCATCATATGTTTATCCTCCTCAAAAGAAGTTAATTTCATAAACTATGATGCAATCTCATCAAGCTCCTCAAAATTAGAAAAAACTCACCTCTAGCTTCTGCAAGAGGGCGATCAGCAATACCAGAGAGGGAATCAAGAGGTCAACTAAGCCCTGCTCACGGTTACGCTCCAATAGTAAATCAGAAGTAGAATTACATTCTGCACCCTCATCAACAAGATAATCTGTTCAAGACAACCAATAAATATTTTCCCAATTAAATAATGAGTATAATCATCAAAACAAATATAGGAATTTGTTGATTGGCAATCTTTGAGCTTAACATAGCATATCCAGTACGTAGCACAACTATATAACCTACTCATGCATGGAAACAATCACGGACACTGGAAAACGAAACTGAAATGCTGGATGACATATCCAGTACAGCCATTAGGAATAGAAATTCTACAGTTTACACCTCATATAGTGAAAAATCCCCTAGTCAGCAACATAATGCAGGCAGCATTTCACCAATATGTATATTCAAACAGCTAATTATAATAAAAGCTGGAAAAAAGACTCAACTATTATTGTATATAGTGAATGGAAGCCAAAACTTCAAAATCTCAAAGTGCCACACTTCAAGCTCTAATTCAACCTAATTCAGGGAAAAGTAAACCAGCCACCACTTGCCCAAATACTTGTTTCAAGGATCATTGCAGTTTATCAATGAATAAAAAAAAAACATATTTGTAAAATACAAAGTTGGAATTTCTAGTCTTGAATTATGGTTCCAAATACCCAACAATTCCTCCATCCTTATTATAGCACAACTATTTTCACAAAACATCCCAATAAATACTTTCTAAAACCCTTTATGTGCACATTTAACCATATAAACAAATAACTGCAACTTCAAATTAAATAGACTTTTATAACTAACCATAATTATTTGCAGATCTCTCAAGCATGAAGCTGCAATTGACCACAATTGCATATATTACTGTTATGGCACCTTCATCATATAGAGCGGCAGCAACAGTCTACACAACAAAATTATAATGAGTCCAAGTAAAATTTATCACTGCATTATAGAAAAGTCCAGTTCACATACTGTGTTTTCTGAAATGAAAGCCAAGATACGAATAGCTGTTGTCAACTGTGCTATAGAAGAGTCACGGAGTGCAACACCATCAAAAGTCTTCTCAGAAACAATTTTTCCAAGATTATCCATTACATTTATATCAGAACCACCAGAAGCATCTCCTATGATATTCTCCACATCTGTCAAATCTGACACTAGAATGCTGGTTGACGTCAAATGGGCATCTCCTCCAGAGGCTAACACAGCAGAATAACGTAGAAGACCAATAGCACCATTTTTATGATAAACTGCACTGCCATCTACCCACTCCAACAGCCGAGTTGGAGCATCTTTCTTGTTAGACCCAGGGGAAGAAGAATGCAATCCCTTATGAAGTTCCATAGCATGTCCAATCCAAGAACCCAAGGAGGATGCAGTTGAATCATTAACTAATATTTCGAAAATCTCAGCAGCAGAGTGGAAAATTGCAAGATTAATTGGTGAAGCTCCTGCATACCAATATGTCATACCATTCCATTCAAATTAGATATAAACAATAGAAATCTTGAATTTCAAAATTTCATATAAAAAACTATTTACCGCTATTCTTGGAAACTGGCTCTGCTTCCTTAACAAAATGTAAAGCTTCAATCAAGGTCGACACAGCCTGCTCGTCCATCCCAACCAAATGTACAGGTTCCATTAGAAATAAGTAAAACATATATCTGCATAAAATGATGTAAAATACCACAAGAATTCACATGGACAGACTACTGAGGGTTGCATCAACAGCAAGTTTTGATAATTTAACCATTTTGGCGGCAGTTCACATCTGCCCTATACATCATGGATTTCCAAAATATGCTCCCCAGATAACATAAGTATACATCTAAGGACAGCTAAAGTTGTTTATTGCAAATGACTATACACAACAGAAGAATTAAATTTCAGCAACCTCACTCTGCTCACCTCAAAAAGGAGAAAAAATGCCAAAGGCCATATAAGTTTCAAAGTTCAAAATAATGCTAATTCCTTTCAGCAGGAAGTGGGTAACTGAAACCAAGTTGTTAAGTGCCACATAATAGCAGGAAGTGTGTAATTGAAATTAAGTTGTTAAATGCTAATAGTATTTCATCTGTCACATTGATGGCATATGGGATAGTCAATAAGACAAAACCTTTTATCATTTCTCCAGAGTGGAGATAACTATGTTGTAAGCAAGCTACCATTACATTTATAGGTTTTTCCAATAATTGATGCGTCTGGCTATAAGCAAATTAATTGTCTTTATATACCTCTGGAAAATGTCCAATAACTAACAATGCCTGACGTCCACAATCTGACCTGCAGATCATTATTGAAGCATACGTCAAAATCAAGCAACATTTTATTTAAAGTCAAAGGTATAACAAAAGCCAATAATTCCACCTAGAGAGACCACAGAGCTCCCATAACACCCATAAAAACTCCTCAGAGCGTGCAGTTGACGCAACCAAACGATCAATAGCATTAACCTGCAAGAGGAAAGAGCATATGACCACCCTGAGCTGTGAGACATTAACAGAATGCAAATTCAGACAAAATTAAAGGATGTGAATGAATTTTGATTAAGGTAACCAACCACTCTCAAATGCATCTCAACTATAATCCCGACTTCCCGCGGACTGCAAACAAATCCCTTGGACAATAAAACAGATGCATATCGAAGAGGAACACATTCTTCCCTATTTATATCACCTGTCCCCCTCAAGGCATCAATTATGGTGGTGGAAAGTTCAGGATGATGTGAAAGGAAGAGTAAACCTAGAACAGGAAACAAAAAAATATAACCACAATGATCTCTTCATCTGATGAAAAATGAAGCCCAATTTCAGTGACAAAACCTGAACGTGACATGAGTAGTGAAAGAAGAATGGCCCCAATAGTTGAAGCAATATCAATAAATGTGTCAATAGTATCTGCAGCTTCTGATCGCAATATTGGTGATGATAACAGCGCAGCTGATAAAGGAAGAAATCCTCTCTCCTGCTTCCAACAGGAAAGTTCATCCATTAAGAGCACAACTAGGACTTCATACAAAAAAAAAAAAAAAAAAAAAGCAAATGCAGAAATCCCTTAACAAAATTTATACAAAGATAAAAAAAAGTATAATCTACTTTTACATTTCAATTATAGGTTAGGAGCCCCATTTAGTTATTTTGTATGCTAGGGTCATCACTAAGCAAGAAACATTATGATTACAAATTTATGACTGTCAGGAAAAAATCAAGGTAGACTCACAAGTATGCTTGGTCACACAAAGGAATGTGAAACATTGCTCATCCTGACTATAAATAAGTCTTTAGGGCTATGGTTATCAACATGCAGATTGTTTAAAATTTTATATTCGTACAGATCACACAAAATAGCATAACTAGAAAGTTAGAAACAAAGTCTGGAAGAGAAAGACCAAAGAAGTTTTTGCACGTTTTAACTATGTGTCTGCATCTAAGGGGCCACCTGCGATTTTCACTTGGAAGAGAAAATTTACAACTAGAAAACATAATAATTGAGGCTATTGCTCATGTACAAAAAAACAACAACAACAACATAAGACAAAATACTCCTCCCTCCCATAATGAAACTTCTCTCCACCCTCTAGACCTTTAGGATGCAATATCCTCTCTAAATTTGAACATAGTCTCAACAACGATAATATTTTTTATTTAATTAAATATAATAACACACTGTTCACCATACAACAATAGGAGCATCTCATTCTTGAGATTTCTATTATAACAGTAAATCTCAGTAAAAAGGTTCATAGTCTATAGCCTTAACTACTAATAAGAACATTATTCTACACTAGCATACATCCAAAATGCAATTTGGTTGTATTTTTATTCTTCTCCATGCAGCTATTTAAAATTTTTACAACATTATACCCAGAATATAAAAATTAGGGCCAGAGACAGAGTCATATAACTCAGCAGTCTAAGCCTGCCATGCATAATTTCACATAAAATCTTACATGTATATCCCTTCCATTCGCAACACAAACAGTACAAACCATTGTTCCAAAAATTAAGACATGATTACACACCGGCACACTAACAAAATCTCCTAGAAAAGCATTTTAGTGAACTATACCAGACTTGTAAACTGAAAGAATAGGAAAATCCAGTATATACTTCAAAAGATAGATAAAGGCTATCACAAGGACAAAAAAATGCCACGCCAAAAAGAAAGAAACAGGAACCTGAGAGAACGACATGAACCAAGTGATATACCTTCAGGAGTGCAAGCAAATAAATGTCAACATCACAATTTGAAAAGCAGCAGTTTGACGAACCAATCAAGCCAACAGTTGCTTTATATGACAACCATCCTTCTGTTTGACTGAGGATCAATGACCTGCTTGCACGGGCCACTGGAGAAGGATCTTCAACTGGGCCACGTGAATGCATCAATTTCTGCATCAACACTTGTCAACAAATTTGAACTAAGAATTAAATTTTTACATACAAACAAATGCAAATGTATTCATAATGCAACTGACCAAAAGCCTCTTCAATTGAGATTTAGCATTGTTAAGCAAGCCTGATGTAACACTCGTAACTCTTCCATTGGCATTAAGCCCCCCCAATACAGACAAAACAGCGCACTGGAAAGTAATAAAATGACAAAAGTTAACAAAAAATTGTTTGGGAAACATAAAGAGAGACGCAAGCAAACAAATTGAAAATATACCTCATATCTTGAAGCCACTTCATAAAAGCGTAAGCGATGAAGGATACAAGTTAGCAAAGAAGCAATATCATGCCGTGGTTTTTGCAAGAGAAGCTTCAACAATTGACTGTAGCCTTTGCTAATACCAGATGGAATGTTTTCGTCTTCACGGGGCCACCAACCTAGAACTCCTTCACAACCAATTGGATGATGAGTAGCCTGCTCAATAACTCCAAGTAACAGCAACACAATGGCAGAAGAATTACGCATCTCATCAGAGAGAACATCTGCAAGCCGCTCCATTCCTCCACCATTGACAAAGTGAAAGCAGCTTTCTCTACCAGAGCACAATAAAAGAGCCAGACTCAGCCCCAGAATGATATTCTTGTTCTGCAACACATGACATCATAAATGAATAAGATTTGGCAAACAGATAAACAGATAGATCAGTTGATGCATGTCTGTGTGTGTGTACACGTAAACACTAAGAGATTAAAGGAATGGATATTTTTTTGCTTTCCATGCATTTGATGAACAGATGCAAACAGCATATTATTTTCAGTGAAGCAACCTGTAGCCGAATCACCTGTGAAAGCTGGTGATATCCAGCATTTTTGGAATTCCTGCTAAAACACATGTACTGGGTCAACATGTCCACCAGTTGCTTGGAAGTAGCCAACTCAGAGTGAGATTCAAAAGAAGTCCACTCGGCTAACAACTCAGCTGATTCATCTTCTGAACTTTGTTGAAGCACCGAAAGAAGCTGTTTTCTAGAATCGTTAATAACACTGTGCAATTGTTTAAAGTCTTTGGATACCCCCATATAATATTTCTGATTGACTTCCACAGAGCATAAATCATAGGTAACATAAGAACAGGCTGCTGTAACTAAAGCACCTAAGACTTTATGTACAGAATTCTCAAGCTTTGGCAATTCTAGCATCTTCAAAAGTAGCTGCAAAAACTGCTTAACCTCAACAGATATATCTGTATCAGCAACAGGTAAAGATAATACATTTAAAGAGGTAAAAGATTCCTGAGCTGTCCTATTAGTTGAACGTAATGCCAGAGGGAGATCCTCGAGTTTTCCCATGGCAGAGGTGACGAGATTAGTTAAAGAGTTATCATCAAATTCAATGTTGAACTGTCCTAGATCCTCTGCTGTGTTTCCATATATGACCAAACTTAGACTTCGATAGCTGCCCCTTACAACCAAATGATTTGTTACAACAGCCTGCAAAAAAATAGCAGCATTATTCCCATACAGAATCTTATGTCTCACAATCTAATTTTTCTAAATAAAAATTAGAGTAAGATTTATAAATGGGATGAAGGGACATAGTTCACTCATACACAAAAATAATAAGATTTATAAATGGGATGAAGGGACATAGTTCACTCATACACAAAAATAATAGCAAATTTCTTCAAAAACAGGAGGTTGTGAAATAAATGAAAGAAAAAATAAAAAAAAATGGGTATTGGTAGCTAAAATAAGAAGATATAATCCAGTAAAGTATAGTACTTACCTCAACTTCTAGCACATTTGATGAAGAATGAGAATAAAGAAACGGCTGACAAAGACGCCTAAATCTTGTCTCTCCCTCACACTGAACAAATACCTCAAGAGCAAATGAAGGCGGCGAGGTTGCCCTGTATGACATAGCTCA
The DNA here is from genome assembly GCA_949673435.1 of Macaranga tanarius. Classification (NCBI taxonomy): domain Eukaryota; kingdom Viridiplantae; phylum Streptophyta; class Magnoliopsida; order Malpighiales; family Euphorbiaceae; genus Macaranga; species Macaranga tanarius. Next base: position 1,206 of record CATIWO010869411.1, on the reverse strand, counting down.
TAAGTAAAAATGCTTTAAAATACCAGTATCATCTTTTGTTCATTCCTACTGCACCAATTTCAAAATTTACAAGCTAAAACTAAACTCATGCATACACTTCGAGCTAGCAAATGCAAAATTTGATTACTAAGCTAAATATCATAATTTACTAAAACTCGGTGAATAATTACTAATTGCATCTATAAATTAAACACTCATAATCACAAACTGGAAGCCCTCATTTTGGAATGAATTGAATTCTTGCAAAATCATGTCACTATGATTTCAATTCTTTCAAAATTCTTTCTAAAAATGACTCCTTTATATATATATATATACTTTTAAAGAATTGAATTGAATTGAATTGAATTGAATTGAATTTAACGAATTGAATATTTTCATTCAATACGAAACAAATAATTGCCATCACATACCCAACAAGCGGAACTAGTTGAGATGATGATGAAGCATTCTGTTCAAGAAACTCACACGCGGTAATTACAATTGGTTCACCAAACAACACCTGAAAATGAAAATAAAAAAAAAAAAAAAAACAAAATTAAAAAGAAAATCATTGCAGCCAAATTAAAAAACAACAATGCACATTCTTTTAGCAGCAGCTAATTAACAACAACAAAAAAAATATATATATTTTAAAATAAAAACTTAAAAAAACAGTGACAAACGAATCACTAACTCACAACAAAAGCAAATAATCCCAATCAATTCAGCGGCAACAAATGCACACACAAAAAAGAAAATAAATTCGAAAACATTACCTCGTCAACATACTCATCTAGCTGAGGATGAACAAAGGTTTGAGAAAACAAGACGCAGGGTTCGGGTCGACCCATTGTTAGTGATTGGATCGTTAAATTAAGAGAGGAAGAGCGGGGCCATTGAAAATTGAATTTAGAGGGGACTTTTCTAGGGTTTTGGTAGAATTTGTAAATTTATTTTTGTGTTTGGAGTGTAGGGTTTTTGAAGTGCTACTACAAATCTTTGGGCTCTTTTTATTATAAAAACCAAATTATTAATTGCTAAGTTCAGTTTATAAAATTGGTGAAAAACCTCAAATTAATAGTTTCATATATATATATATATATTTCTAATAAATATAATAAAATTATTTGAGTATATTATTAGAATAATATATATGCAATTAGAATAATATATATTTATTATTTTTCTAAATAAATAATATATTTTTTAAAATTAAATTGTATA
>CATIWO010869197.1:0-11864 GCA_949673435.1 Macaranga tanarius | reverse complement strand
AAGGCAGCCACTGAAATTTGTTGACGCGTTATTTGTAACATATGTATGTTTATAGCTAGACAGATCGAACAGCCTGCAGCTCTCCATCTGCATGGTGCACTCATTCCGATATCACAAGGTAATACAATGATATTTGAGGCTGTTCTTTCATTTTTGCCTTTGATCTGATTAATTATCTCATCACCTGCTGCATGTATATATTTTATGTTATATATGTTTCATTTGATAGAAGAATATACGGTATTTATTAATTAAACTAATCCTGTTTAGCTAATTTAATTCCTCAACATAAACAAAGAGAAAAGTAACAAATATATAAAGAATATATAAGCTAGCGTTCTTTCTGAGTTCCAATGGTCGCTCATGAGAAAAGTAACAAATTCAAACTCTAGCTACACCGCAGATTAAATACAAATAAATTATATCTACTTGAGTTGTAATAATTAATTTTAGTTGGTGTGGGCTGTGGCTATCTATATACATAAAATCAATTACAACTCCCAATTGTAACTTGAATTAAAATTTCAAGAGATCAGCTCCAATAATTGGAATAAAATAATTTTGATTTTCTCATAAGAAAAAAGTCAACTTTCACGGGATGGCACGATTGCTTAAACTACATTTTTTTTAATTAATTAAAAAAAACAATAGACAAAGTCAACTTTCATGGGGTGGCACAAGTGGAATTGAAGGTTTCAAACATCCATCAATTCCCTTGCTTCTTCATTTTAATTTGCATTAGCACTTGCACTTGCACTTGCACTTGCACGCACGCTTCCTAACAAATTAGTATGTTGACATGTATATATTATATTGATGCACTTTCAACAAATTCGTTTAATATTGCTAATTATTGCAACAAATTAATAATCTTTCTTTTATTTTAAACATTGCGTTGCCTTTCCTACTCATTAATTATACATGCTGACTTCCTTGTTTCATTACTTTTTACGGTTATTTTTTATTGGGTAGAGTACAAAAACATATAGGCTTTGTGCTACTGCATTTTTTCATTTGTTTGACTTGTAATTTTTTACATCCTTAAACTCTTCGTTAGTGTACCTTAATTAATTAACTGAGTGATTGATCTCTTTGATTCTATTGACAAAATGGCATAAGATAGTAAAAGTGCTATCATTACAGTGTTCATCTTTTGATTTTCAATGGGGCTCTTTTGGTTAGCTTCAAAAATATACATTTCTTTAATTTAAAATTATCCAAAACAATCAATGACGGTCTTAAATATTAATTGTAATAATGTTTAAATAAATAATATTTTCATATACTTTTAAATTTTTAATATTTTTACATATTTTCTTATAAATGTATACATACATTTATGAATGCTATTTAACTATTTCTGTTTTTGCATTTTCATATTTCAGTATTTTTCTTTTCTGTACTACTTGTATGAGCCCACACGGATTAAACACTCTTTGTATTTCTATAATTCTTCATAAAATTAATAATATAATTTTATAGAAATGTTATAACCACAAATAAAAACAAAGTGATAGGTACTTTTTTATCCTTTGTTTTAAATTTCTTTTAATAATGTATTAATCATATTAGGTCATAAGACTTGATCATTATTTACATTTTAGTTAGTAATTTAATTTAATTTAGGAATCACAATTTCCACTTATATATATAACAAATGCTATATATATAAGAAATGCTACAAAAAGAAAACTAATATTATATAATATAATCAATCAAAGTGCAAGTTGTTGGATTCTACAATCAATCTAGGCTACGTAGCTAGAAAAACAACTTTTGATTGCGTATGTGGAATCTAACTAATTAATTAAGTAATACAAGTATATTCGAATATTAATTAGAATGTCGAACTATTGTATTTATTGGTGAAATGGCCAATCAATTTGATTCTTGCTTACATCAATTGATTAAAATTTATGTTTAAACAATTTTTAAAAAAAATAATGTTTTAAGTAAGAGTATGCTTAATTTGTAGAAAAATATAATTGGATGTTTGATTAATAAGTTTGACGATCAGCATCCAAATTTTGGATTAATTAGTTGACTCGGCAATAAAATCTTGCATTGCATTTGCTTACATATATATACAAGAAAGAGAACAGACATAAATTGGGAGGCACTCCTCCTTTGGTTTTTTGAAATTACAAATTACACAATTATTCTTTTTTTTTTTTTTAAATATCTGTTCTTTTATTAATTATAATTACTAAACTACCTTTCATTTTTCATCAAAATTCATTGTTTAAATCATAATTTTTTATAAAATTATGATTTAAAAAAATTAAAAGAGGCTAGTTTAAGAATGGTAATTAATGGAAAAAAATAAACATTCTAAAAAAAAGATTATTATGTAAATTGTAACTCAAAAAAAAAAAAAACAAATAAGGAGTATAAAAATAAATAAGTGGAGTGTAAACGCGCATAAATAATTATGCCTAGTTATTTTATTTAGTACTTTATTATACATGTGGTTGCATACTATATATACTATATTACACTATAGGAATTATTATAGGAATCGGAATAATTAAAAAGATGGACAACCAATGAAAATGATAATGGTATATGTAATAAAAAACGAGTAGTTGACTTGCATACAATTGAATTAACCAACAAATGACTAGTAAATTACAAACAACAAAGACTTAATTAATAATAATAAATGAATAAAAAGTGTCATCATTTGCGTCTTGGAGTGCCTATAAAATCCTAACAGTGTTCATCCGTAGAAGCCAGACATATGATGATGGCAGAGAAAGTAGTGGAAATGGAAGGAGATGAATTTAAAGAAACACAGAGTGCAATAGAAGCTAAAAATAAGCTCAAAGAACGAAAGATATCATGGGCAAAGCTGCGTCGGGTCGACTCCCTCAGTCTGGAGGCTGGCAGAGTGTCCATGTCTCATAGTCATCATTCTACTAACAAGGTCTTAAAATCATCTATGCATAATCCTGCTGTTGCATGCAATATAGCATATATATAAAATGTGTGTGATGCCATTTATCTGTTACAGTGCATACACATACTGAGATCTATATAATATATCCATCTATGTGAAAAAATGCGCAGATTGATTGGAAGAGGACCTTGAGTTTGGCGTTTCAGAGCATTGGAGTGGTATATGGAGACATAGGAACCTCCCCACTTTATGTATTTTCAAGCACTTTCCCCAAGAACATTGGTGCGAAGGAGGACATTCTTGGAGCATTGTCCCTCATCATTTACACAGTAATTCTGCTGCCCATGCTTAAATACGTCTTCATTGTGTTGCGGGCCAACGACAATGGCGACGGTGAGTTACTGCTGCATGCCTCCTCCAACGGATCGTTTTAATTTTATACATATTAATATAGTATAATTAATTGGCATGCATGCGCAGGTGGAACCTTTGCACTCTATTCGTTGCTAACCCGTTATGCAAAAGTGAGCTTGATACCAAATGATCAGCCAGAGGACAGGCAGCTTTCAAACTACAGTCTTCAAATCCCATCCACTCAGTTGAGACGTGCTGAGAAAGTTAAACAGACGCTGGAGAATAGTAAAACCATTCAACTCCTACTCTTCCTCATCACCATCCTGGGAACATCCATGCTCATTGGAGACGGTGTTCTCACTCCATGCATTTCAGGTTGGTTCTCAGGCTGCTTCTTAACCTTAATTATACTTTTACATCAGCAACTCAAATCAATGAATTTCGAGGTCTTAACAAACGCCCTTTTCACAGTTCTTTCAGCAGTGAGTGGTATCGGGTCCTTAGGCCAAGGTAAGTACTTCCCAGTTAACTCGATTTGTGTGCTAACAGATGATGATCTAATGATTTGTGATCTAATTAATTTATCGTCCTTATATATTTCAGATGCTGTCGTGGGAATTTCAATCGCAATCTTGGTCTTTCTCTTCTCCATTCAAAGATTTGGCACCGACAAAGTGGGCATGTCCTTTGCTCCAATTATTCTCTTGTGGTTTCTGTTCATCAGCGGCATAGGACTCTACAATCTGTTCAAATATGATGTGACTGTATTACGCGCTTTAAATCCAAAATATATCATAGATTACTTCAAAAGAAGGGGAAAGGAAGGATGGATCTCACTTGGTGGAGTTGTTCTATGCATTACAGGCAAGTTCATTATACATATTTGATAAGCCTTTAATTGCCATTCTGCCTTACTCCACTCTCCTCTTCTTTTTTTAAGCTCATTAGGCTGCTACATACGTGTTACAGGCACCGAAGCTATGTTTGCTGATCTTGGCCACTTTAATGTTCATGCAATTCAGGTAAGTGGTAGATGCAATTCAGTTGAGGTCATACATACATACATACTGTGGTTATGATGACTATATAGCAAACTAATTGTTACATCCCATTATTATTATTATTGACAATTCAAGTTTACTGATAGATTGTTCGACTATGAATGACAGATTAGTTTTTCTGGTATTGTGTTTCCTGCTATACTTTGTGCATATGCTGGACAAGCTGCATATCTCACAAAATTTCCAGAGCATGTGTCCGATACCTTCTACAAATCAATACCTGGTGGGTCCCTTGTCAACTGAACAGAAAAGTTGCAACCAGCTTAAATTGTCCTCTGTTGCAGTGACTTCACGCATATCTGCACTAACAGCCTCTCACATTTACCGCAGGTCCATTATATTGGCCAACATTTGTTGTTGCTGTAGCCGCTGCAATTATTGCCAGCCAAGCCATGATATCAGGAGCATTTGCAATCATCTCTCAATCACTGACCCTTGGTTGCTTCCCCAGAGTTAAGGTTGTTAACACTTCTGCTAAATACGAGGGTCAGGTTTACATCCCTGAGGTCAACTACATGCTCATGGTCGCCTGTGTTATCGTCTGCTGGGGATTCAAAACAACTGAAAAGATTGGCAATGCATATGGTGAGTTCAAAATTCTGAGTCTATTTATTCACAGGGTGCATGTCAGTGAACCACTGGTAACTAAATTTTGGCAGCACTGAAAGTTCTAAAAGATGATTTCCATCATATAAATAAATTACAAGGAAAACTGCTCTCCTTTTTGTTTTCGGGATCAAGTTTAATGCTCCTTAAACATAGGCTACTCATTCCATATGACACAAAGTTGTCTGTTTGCAGGTATTGCTGTGGTTGCTGTTATGGTGATAACAACTTGTATGGTTACGCTTATAATGCTTGTTGTATGGAAGACACGGGTGATGTGGATCGCTCTCTTCTTCATTGGATTTCTTTTTATTGAGGGCATATATCTATCATCCGTGTTGTACAAATTCAAAGATGGTGGGTACTTTCCACTGGCCCTCTCATTTGTCCTGATGATAGTTATGATGGTATGGCATTATGTACACAAAGAAAGATACATGTATGAGCTTAAAAACAAGGTTTCCAGCGAATACATTAGGGAATTGGCTGCAAATCCAAGTATAAACAGGCTGCCAGGGATTGCACTTCTGTACTCTGAACTTGTACAGGGTATTCCTCCTATTTTCCCCCACTTCATATCCAACGTACCGTCCACACATTCAGTTCTTGTGTTTGTCTCAATTAAGTCTATTCCGATCAGTAAAGTAGCGCTGGAGGAGCGGTTTCTGTTTCGACAAGTTGAGCCAAGAGAGTACAGGATGTTCAGATGTGTTGTCAGGTACGGATATAAAGATATATTTGAAGAGCCCAGTGCTTTTGAGCGCCAGTTGGTTGAAGGCCTGAAAGAGTTCATCCGGCATGAATACTTCATTCGTGAAGGAGGGGTCGCTGAATCAGTGGCTGAATCAGAAAACCCCATGCATTCCACTGTACTAGTAAAAGATGGAAAACTGAGAGGATCAGCAGTTTACGATGCGGAGTTGCTGCGGCAGGCTCTTCCGTCTCATGTTTCGTCAGCTTCCATCCAGTCAATGAATCCGCCTCGTGTATCATCAGGATCAATCCAGTCACTGAATCCGCCCTGTATATCAACAGGATCCATCCAGTCAAACAGTGGGATCAGGTCAGCAAACTCATCCAATGGAATAAAATCTGGTCCAATTCAGGAGGGTGGTGCTGAAGAAGAAATGCAGTTTGTGCAGAAGGCAATGGAGAGAGGCGTTGTTTATCTGCTGGGAGAAGCAGAAGTAGTGGCAGAACCAAAATCATCGTTGCTGAAGAAGTTTGTTGTGAACTATGCATATAGTTTTCTAAGGAAGAACTTCAGACAAGGGGAGAACGTATTGGCAATCCCGAAAACCAGACTTCTGAGGGTTGGAATGACATATGAAATATGATTTTAAAGGCTCTAGGCTGAAGGTCAGCCTTAATTATGCGTGGTTTACTTCTATTTGCAGCTCAAAAATATTGAGGGGGAGAGAAAGAAAAAGAGTGGAATTGCGATGCACAAATACATGTTTGTATGTTTATGCTTTGCTTCTTATATGATGGATTGTGCATTAAGTTAAACACATAAATTGGTTCATAGGGGGTGGTATTCATTCCCTGAACTCCCAATTGCATAATTATTTGCTTGCAAGTATACAGTATAAGAATAAAGATGCAATGGATGGAAATGTGTTGTATTTGCAGTAAAGGGTAAACTTATTTGTAATTACTAGATGCTGCCTGCAACATGTATATACGGCTACGCATTGACAATTTCAATCTGCACATGAAATGAGACCATGGGATGCGGTAAAAACAGAAGGGAGAGTTTTGTTACAGCGAGCTATGAACTCATTCAAAGGGATAAGCTAAAAGACAGTTGGAAGTGACATGCACATATACGAATATGCCAAATGGGGTGATCGCTATCTTATTGAAGCAGGCAAAGCTCAAGTAATTGTCTCTTCTTCGGCATCCTCTTCTATGTCCCTTGTGATTTGTCATTTATCAACTGATTCTCCATGGCAATAAGCTGGCCAGACCCTTAGCAAACAGGACAAACAGACACAGGCAACTTATACCTAATAATATTTAGTACATAGAAGCTGTTTTCATAGAATTCCATTTCAACTTTTAATATATTAATACGATAGACTATGGTCTTTGATTGAGTTGAGGCTGGTTTACAATTTCTTCTTATTCTACCCAAACGTCACCTTCCTCTCCCTTCTTCCCACACACGGTTGAGGATCAAAGCATTCCAAATTTTAAACAATATGTCAAACTTTGTACAGGATTTTGATGATGATGAACAGTTCCAAAGCACTGTCCTTTCCCAGTCGTCTAATGGCAATCCTAATCCTGCTGAGGATGGTGTTGAAGCCTCAACTCCTGCCACCTCTACCACCATAAAAAAGAAAAGAAATCTTCCGGGGAATCCAGGCAAGCTTCGTTTCATTTTTCTCTGTCGGTATGAGTAGTACTTGTAGCAGCAACTCATTTTGACACCCATCAGGATTCAGGAGATCTTGAACTGAAGCATAAACATAATAAACATAAAACATAATTTACACTGTTTTCAGAAACATACCTCTCTATCAAATTGAATGGGTTATCTTCATCGAATTCACAATTTTTATCACCTGCCTATATGCGTTAAGGTCCATCATTTTTTTATTTTTTCTGCACAAACTGATTTATCTTTAGCTTTCATAACAACAAAAAGTGAAAGAGAAAATAAATTAAATTATTCTAGAGCCTTCAGAAATTGAACAAATTGAGTTTGCAGGACTGCTAATTCTTTTTCTCTTCTTAATTTCTTTTTAACTGGTTATCATATAAATGTTTTTCGAACTAGAATCTCATTAAGATTTGAACAAACTGTAGCTTCTTCTGTTTCTTTCCAACGAATCTTAAACAGACCCAGATGCTGAGGTCGTAGCACTGTCTCCGAGGACTTTAATGGCTACAAACAGGTATATTTGCGAGGTTTGTCATAAAGGATTCCAGAGAGATCAGAATCTTCAGCTCCACAGGAGAGGGCACAACTTGCCCTGGAAACTTAAGCAAAGGCCAACCACGCAGCTTAAAAGAAGAGTGTATGTCTGCCCTGAGCCAACTTGTGTGCATCATCACCCAAGCCGAGCTCTAGGTGACTTGACAGGCATAAAGAAGCATTTCTGCAGAAAACATGGAGAAAAGAAATGGAAGTGCGACAAATGCTCAAAGCGTTATGCTGTTCAATCAGACTGGAAGGCACATACAAAGATTTGTGGCACCCGAGAGTATCGTTGTGATTGTGGTACAATTTTCTCAAGGTGCAGCTCACTTTTGCCATTTTTTTCATCAGAGCAGCTATGGAAAAATATAAACTATAAAGTCACAATTGATATTATCTTTTAGTTCGAGTATCTATAGCCTGCGATATGAGAGATGCAACAAATATTCAGTATGAAACTTGTAAGCAAAAAATAAATATGGTGACACAATTGCTCAATTTTGTACAGAAAGGATAGCTTTGTCACGCATAGAGCCTTCTGCGATGCATTAGCAGAGGAGAATTTCAAGGCAAACCAGAATCTTGCCGTCTCTGGAGGAATGTTGCAGAATCAAGTGCAAGAGTTGTTCACTTCAACAATGCCCAGCTCTGACTCCTGCTCGAAGAAAAGCTCAATGATGAATCTAACGACTTCAGATAAGAACATCGACAGTTCTGTGAGACCATTATCTTTGAACACAGTTGGGATAATGGTGCCAAGTAACTTCAATCCAATGCTTAACCCAAGAGCTTCACTGGCATTTCTTAACTCTGCAGAGGGATCAAATGTTTCTCAAATGCCTGTTGGCTCTTGTTATACCTCTGCAACAGCACTGTTACAAAAAGCTGCAGAAATGGGTGCAAAGATCAGTGATAATTCCATTACTCCAATTCTCCTCAGAGGATTTACTGGATACTCGACAAGCAGCATGAACTCAACAGCCCAGGAAAGTTCGCAAGTAGTTGCTAGCAATATGGTACCAGCTACTGCAAATATGAATAGCTCATGTGTGGGAGAGACAGAAACATTGGATAAGAACTTCAATCCAGAATATTCAAGAAATGGTTTTACCATATCACATGCTGGAGTTCTTGAGTCTCCTCTGAACATGCGTTCAGAAAATGAAAATGCTGCTAACTGCCTGGGAGGAGAAGTATATATTGGAAGAGGCGAAAGAATGACTGTTGATTTTCTAGGGGTGGAACCAACAGGGCACTCAACCATGGGGAAGAATCGAAACTATGAAGGTGAAGTTACAGGGTTAGGATACTCAAATGCTCATCAAAATTTTCACAATTTGCATTCAGAGTGGTAACAAGGATGGCATTAGCCAAACACACGCAATCCTTCCACAGTCGTACCTCTCCTTTAGAAATTGACCTCTCTGTTTTAAGTCTTTCATGGGCAGAATGCAATAAAATATGTAGTCTAGAAAATTTTGCAGTATGCAATCTGTTCACAAGCAACAGATACCTAGTTTTCTAGAAAACTTCGACATTGCCTATTTGTTTTGGAGATTGTTACCTTTCTTAAAGGTTTTAGTATCACTCAAAGCCGAATCAATAACATGTCATCCATCCTTGTATAAAGAAAAATGAAAGGAACAGTTTTGAAATTTCACCACATGCTGAAAACAGGAGGTGGCCCCTCCACTCAAGCATCTCTCCTAATTGTAATGAATTAATTAGACATTAGTATAACAGGCTAATAATATTATCTGCACATTGCTAACAATATATGATCAACTAACAAATATTAACAACTATATTTCCAGAAAAAATGGACACACAATAGCACAACAACCCTGAATTAACAGTGAAGACAGTTTGATTTACAATACATGAACCTTCATCCCTAAACAAGCACAAGCATTCCTTTCCTTTCTTTCAAAAACATGTGAAGAATTCTAACCTCCTCCTGATTTCCAGTTGCAGGCAATGTCAGTGGCCAGTTTCTCCCAGCCCAGTTAGAGGTCGCCATGTTGGCTTTGCAATGAGGACACTTTCCTACCACCATATTTTACACCTCAACCAACTCTAATGATCTCGAGAAATTTTCAGTCTATCTTTTAAGCCATGTTCTGATTCGAACTCAGAAGCCAACATGTGTATATCAGGAGTTATCTCCCAGTTGGCTTTGTGATCCCTATTCGTGTGTCTTGGCTGGGTTCCACACCTCTCCAATCCACCAACACTATCAATATGGCTTTGTATTTCTTCAAAATCCTCATCAGCAACAGCTTGGCGTTTTCCCACTTCTATGTCAAAGCTAGTTTTGGGCATCTCTGGGCTCAGGGAATGCCCAAATGACACTGGAGTGGTATAAACAGAAGATGAGTCCACTTTGACCTTTGCCCTGAAATTGTTCTTTGACTTTGGAATTTTTGAGAAGAAAATTTGCACAAAGTTACGTACACAACCAAGGTTATAAGGATTCGTCTTTCCATCGTACCGGTACCGGAAATTCTCATAAGTTGTCTGCACAAACAACAAAAGGCTTAGAATAGTGATGGGGTAAAATATATGAAGAGCAAAGAGAAAAACAGAAACAAACCTGATTGGTGCATATTAAATACAGATGAAATGCAGTAAGGCCACCAACGAACCAAGCACATATGAATGTATACAATATCAGGATTCCTGAAAAGGGGGACTTCAGCAAAGCCCTCCAGAGATTACAATGATATGTGACCATTATCTTCCTGACATTCACCCAGCAGATGATAAAAACATAGAGGCAGAGCATGGTTGTTGAGGAAACAAACATGAAGAAGAATCTGTAATTCCTCTGTAAACAGTACAAATCAATCGTTAAACTAATAAAAAGGTACATGAATACAATCAGAAAATCCTTATGAAAGGTCACAACCTTTGTACTAAACTACAAAGACATCAGGAATCAATCACACAGTGGCCCTTTCTAATATGAAGTTCAAAAATTGAGTACATATTACATAGAATACCTTCCCAATACATTGCCCGACCCACGGGCAATGATGATCAAAACGCTCAACACAATTGTTGCATATAGAGCAATGAGAGCATCGTGGTGGTCGATACAGCATGCATGTCTGGCAGTATTTGACCTTGACTATCATCCCATTGACAATAACATCTTTAGTTGGGGGTAAACTAGGACCACCATGAGTCCCTGGCCAATCTCCAGAGATGCCTGAGCCATCATCTTCTGGAGGATGGAGATTACGAGGAATAATGCCAGGATCACGTGAAGATGTAAGAAAGAGAAGAACTATGACCTGAATCAGTTGACAAACCAATGGAAAAAGCTTAGCAGATAGACAGAGAAAGTCATTAGATATCGTAAATGTAAGTTTTGGCATGGGGGATCATCAAGTCATGACATATAATAGTCATTAGATATTGTATGATTGGATGCATCCTTAACAATTCACATTATTTTTTGCTATACAAATATAAAGACAAGTGTTGAATGAATAACAAGACAAGTTGTTTTCTCTCAGCCTACCCTTTGAAGCACTTACTCACAGACCCCAACTAGCCTGTGCTTTGGTCTCTACAAGGATGAAATAATGGTAAATTTTGAGCAATTGGGCGTCTAACATTCCTTTCCATAAGAGCCAAATAACAAAATGATTGAAATCCTATTTCTTTTCAGCAGTTAAAACAACTCATAGTGATAGTAAGATATGTGCAGGCATGAGGAAAAAAGAAAGCTGAAGTGAGAAAAGGAGAAATAACTCACGTATGTAGTGAAGATGGCAGAGATAGCTACAATAATATTGCCAAGACAGGGATGAAATCCACTGATGATCTCAGGAGAAACAAAAGCACAGAACAAGATAACTGGACTGAGTATTAGGAAAATGGTGAGGAAAAGTGACCTGACATCAGGACCAAAGATAAGTCTACCCCCAACACAGAATATCTGCAGCAGAAGAAGTAGATGGTTGAGTTAGTTTGTGCAAAAACCATATATGCAGTACACATTCATTGGAAA
>CATIWO010869116.1:0-18566 GCA_949673435.1 Macaranga tanarius | reverse complement strand
GTGACATCTTTGTGAGGGTGTTAAATCTTGCATCTTTGGATAATATTGAAAGATTATTTGAATTGATGATAAATATATTTTTAAATGAATTTATTTCTTAAGGCATGTTGAGTTTTGGAAAAAAAATTTGAAGAGGAGAGTATGACAAGGTTAGGGGGTATGGAAGTTGATTTGCTTGAGGACAAGCAAAGGTTTGGTGTGGGGGAATTTGATAGAGCAAAATATTCCTATTTATTTTTGTAATAAATTCCTATTCTTATGCTTAATTGGTAAAATAAATATTTGATTTAATTCCTATTTGATCTTTTGGTAGGAAATCATGCTAATATGGAAAAAGGAACCAAAATTAGAATTTTAAAGTCAAGAATTGAAGCAGAAAGTCAAAGTGCAGTCTGGGCTATATTTTCAACAGGAAATCAAACTTAGGCGTGCCCACGGACGCTTGCGCGGAAATTATGCAGTGCAAATTTTTTGGGTGCTGCTGTTATTGGAAATTATTTCAACTGATTACTACCCTATTTTGGCAGCAAATTCGGCCTCTGAAAAGTTCCTAGTCTAGTTGATTATCTTTTAGGTTAGGATCCTTATAAAAAAGAGAGGTTTTTGTGTATCAATCAAAAAAATCATTCAACCTTATTATTTTTCAGTCTTCTTTATTTTTAAATTAGAGTTTTTATAAGCTATGAGTGGCTAAATTTTCTTTTTCTAGTCAAGAATATCAAGTTATGATTCATGAATAAATTGTGAGAATTTATTTTCATTGTTTTCTCTTCTCAAATATCTAAATATTTTCTATGCTTAATGTTATTTTGTTCAATTAAGATTATTGACGTCTGATTTTGATTGAATGAACATTGCTAGTTAAATCTGTAAATCCGTAATTGTTTATTTGATTTAGCAACGTGGCAAATCTACCTACTTATTGAATTGAATCCTTAAAGTTAGTGTGGGTGAATTTATTTAGTCCAATTTAAATAATCGAGTTTGTGTATTATTGATTGAAATTGGTGGCTTTTCTAATTCTTAATGCTATTTCTCTATTAAATCCTAAGAGCTTGTTTAGTGATTATTGAGAAATAAGATTTATTAGATGATCTCATCTCTTTTAAATTAATACTAAGGAAGAGTAGAACATTAGAGCTTGTTAGTCTTCATAACCAATTTATTTAGAGAAGTAGAAATTTATCTATTTGTATTCGATGATCAATTTGAATGAATCATAACCAAGATATTCCTTGACTAGAAGTTTTTAATATTTGATTTACTCTTTAAATTTTCTGCCTTATGATTTATTGGTTTTAATTTTACTTTATTTTTTCATAAACAAAAATCCCCCTTTTTTAATTTCTTATTTTTAAAAGCTAAATTCAGATTTAATAATTTGATCAATCTCTTGGGAAACGAATCTACTTAAACTTTGCTACAAATATTTATTTCAGAGTAGAATTTTATTTTTATTGGATTCGACACCCACCAATGACCACCACTGACCATCCCATAATAGTGTTACAAGATCAAAATGATGTCTTCATCTCCTACACATCTTCTTATCATGTCGTCACTACACAACTTCTAGAGATATAGATCATCCCACAAATAGAACTTAGAGTCATAGATAAGCTTCCTCCTTTGTTGATTATTGATTTCTGCCAAAAGCCTTCCACTTGAGACAAAGTTAGCTATATCGGTGAACCATAGTGCATTTAAACTTCAGATTGCTAACAACATCTTGTCTGAAAATAGCTCTTGAATAAGCTCTTCCTCCTCATCTCTATCTTGCTCCAGCTCTAATCTTGAGAGATGATCAACTATAACATTTTCTGATCCCTTCCTATCTTTAATTTCAATGTCAAACTCTTATAAAAGCAGCACCCATCGTATGAGCCTTATTTTTGAGTCCTTCTTGTTTAAGCGGTATTTTAATATTGTATGATCTGTATACACAATGACTTTAGAATCAAGAAGATAAGATCTAAATTTATTTAAAAATAAAAATTACTGCTAGCATCTCCTTCTCAGTTGTTGCATAGTTGAGTTGTGCATCATTCACGATTCGGCTTGCATAATAGATGAGATAAAGTTTATTTTACTTCCTTTGGCCAAGTACAGCTCCTATTGCATGATCACTTACATCATACATCAATTCGAATTGAAGGTTCCAATCAGGTGATACAACTATAAGAGCTGATATCAATGCTTCTTTCAACCTATCAAAAGCCAATTTGCAATCATTAGTAAAGTCAAAAGAAGAATCTTTCTCAAGTATTTTACAAAGAGGTTTAGAGATTTTTTAGAAATCCTAGATAAACTGCTGATAGAATCCTGCATGATCTAGGAAACTTCAAATTCCTTTGACATTTGTTGGGTATTGAAGCTTTTCAATGGACTCCACTTTTGCCTTGTCCACTTCAATACCTTGTGCTGAAATTTTATGCCTAAGAACGATTCCTTCCTCCACTATAAAATGACACTTTTTCCAATTCAGCACTAGGTTTGTCGCTTCACACCTTGTAAGAACTTGCTCCAAATTCTCCAAACAACTTTCAAAAGAGCTGCCATATACTGAGAAATCATCCATTAACACATCCATAATTTCTTCTACTAAATCTGAGAATATGGCCATCATGCACTTTTGAAAGATTGCTGGAGCATTATATAATTCAAATAGTATCCTTCTATAAGCAAATGTACCATAAAGACATATTAATATCATTTTCTCTAAATCATCTGAAGCAATTACTATCTGATTGTAGCCTGAATAGCCATCTAAGAAGCAGTAAAAAGCATGTCCTGATATCCTCTCCAACATTTGATCAATAAACGGTAGTGAAAAGTGATCCTTCCTTGTAGCTGAATTTAATTTCCTGTAGTCAATGCGCACTCTCCATCCATTCATCACTCTTGTAGAAATTTGTTTGCCTTCTTCATTTTCCACCACGATTATGCCTCCTTTCTTTGGTACACACTGGATAGGGCTTACCCTGAGCTATCTGAAATTGGGTATATAATCTTAGCATCTAATAGTTTGACCACCTCTTTCTTCACCACTTATTGCATGTTCGGGTTGAGCCTTCTTTGCCTTTCAATGGTTGGTTTGTACCTTTTTCATTTAAATATTATGCATGCAATAAGATGGACTTATCCCTCTTATTTCTGAAATTTGCCAACCAATTGCTCTTATTCTTTTCTTGACCATCCTTACGAGCAATTTTTCTTGGTCTTAGGTGAGTTTAGAAGATATAATCATAGGTAAAGTTTGGTTCTCTCCAAGAAAAGTATACCTCAAATATTGAGGTAAAGGTTTTAAATCTACATTCGGTGGTTTAACGTTTGATAGTGGTGTAGGTTCAGTATTTAGTAATTGAATTTGGGAAAAATGAGTTTGGTGTTCAAGGTAATCTTCATCGTGGGGGGTTTATACCTGCATACACTTCTCAATATACTCCAATTCATTATAATTTGCCAACTTCCTTCGTTAGACTTCAATCACACATTCATTCAAAACATCAACTCTAAAGCACAAATCATTATTAGAAGAATGTTTCATACCTTGATAGATATTGAACTTACAACTTTTTTCACCTACCCTTAGAGTTAGTGTTCCATCATAAACATTAATGATCGCCTTGGTAGTGTAGAGAAAAGGCATACCAAGGATCAATGGAACATCTTCATCTTTTTTAAAGTCAAGAACAATAAAGTCCACTAGAAAGATGAATTTTCCAGCCCTTACAAGCATATCTTCAACTATTCCTTCTGGTTCCTTTATTGTCCTATCAGCCAGTTGTAAACAAATGTTTGTTAGTCTTACTTCTCTAAGTCCCAATTTCCTACAAATAGACAAAGGTATAAGGTTAATAGAAGCACCAGAATCACACAAAGATTTTTGAAATGATAATTCTCAACAGAACATGGAATAGTAAGACTCCTTGGTTGTTTCCTTTTTAAAGAAAGTTTATTAGAGATGATGGCGCTGCACTCCTTTGTGAGTGTAACTGTCTCAAATTCCTGCAACTTCTTTTTATTGAAAACTATCTTCTTTAAGAACTTTGCATACTTTGGCATCTGAGCTAAGTATTCCACCAAATGCATATTGATATGGAGTGTCTTAAATCTTTTTAAAAACATTGCAAACTGCTAATCATGCTCATGATTCTTCAACCTTTGTAGATATGGTACTAGAGGTTCATAAGGTTGAATGGGTGGTGTTTTCAGCTTAACTTTACCTTCCACTTTCACTTCTGGTACTTTTTGTGCTTCTACCCATTCACTTCCTTGCTCTTGCACTCCTTCCTTTTTTTTTCTTCATACTCCATTGTTACTTTAGGCGTTTGAATCTCTGTACCACTTTGCAAGGTGATATCCTTCACTTGCTCTTTTAGATTCTTCTTCATATTGCTCAATAATGCACATTGATTCCTTGTTGATAAGAAATTTGCTACCTACCCCATTTGCATATCTAGATTATGAATAGAAGAAGAATGATTTTGGATTATTTGCTCCATCCTCTTTTGAGCTTTATCTTGCTGACTCATCTTAGTTGATATTACATCCATCAATTTCTCCATCTTACTCTCTATTGAAGTTCCAGAGAATGAACCTTTATCTTGGTAAAATTGAGATTGAGGTTGTTGTACATTTTGACCTCCAAATCCTGGTGGTGCTTATGGTCTCCACTGATTGTTTCTTTGATTGCTCCAAGAAAGACTTGAATGATTCCTCCAACTAGGATTGTAAGTGTTAACATAAACTTAGTTTTGAGGTCCTTTGAAGTTACCTATATAGTTGACACCCTCTGTAGTCATTCTTTGCATCATTTGACATTCTATTGTAGGATGACCTCCTTGACATAGTTCACATGAGGAAGACAATGTAGATAATGCATTCACATTCACTTTGACTATCCTTTTTGTCAGAGCATCAAGCTTTGCATTCAATATGGTAAAATTGTCCACTTCTATTGCTCCAGCTTTCTTTGTAGTGGTCCTTTCATTAGACCACAAACTTTGTGTATTTGCCATTTCTTCAAAGAAATCCAAGGCATTTTCTAGTATCTTAGATATAATAGTACCTCCAGCTGCAGCATCAATATTGACTCTAACTGCATGATTAACTCCTTTGTAAAATGATTGCACCAAATTCCATATAGGAATCAATTGGGGTGGACATTGCTTCTGAAGGTCTTTGAATCTTTCTCAGCACTCATAAAATGTTTCATCATCTCTTTGAAAGAAAGATTTAATCTCATTTCTAATCCTCAATACCTTTACAGGTGGTAAGTATTTGTTGAAGAAAGCTATGTAGAGCTCTTACCAAGTACTGATAGAGTTGGATGGCAAGCTTGTAAACCATCTCTTTGCTCTATCCATAAGAGAAAATGGAAAGAGAATTAGCTAGACTGCATCAGGTTGTACTCCATTCATCTTGAATGTGGAACAGTACTCTATAAATCAAGTCATATGACCAAATGGATCCTCATGTGCCAGCCTATTAAATGGTGAATTTTGGATCATTTAGATCATTGCTGGCTTGATTTCAAAGTTGTTTGCTACTACCGTCAGCCTAACAATTGGTGTTTGATCACCTTGCACATTAGGACTTATAAAATCTCGCATAGTTCTCTAACCATTTTGAGGATTTTAAAGAACTTATTGCCTTAGTGGGTCATTCCTTTCATAATTCCCTAAGTCCATTTTACTTGGTGATTATCTTGATATGATTGTTTATTTTTTTTCTCATGAATTGTCTTCTCTAACTCTAAATCAAGTGGTATCAACACAAGTTCTTATTTGCTTGCACTTCGTGTAATGTGCATCAACTAATAGAATTTCTACAATACCACAATTAAAAAAATTAAAAATAACATCCAAATCAAGTAACACAATTTTCTTCACAATATCAATTCTGCTAATCCCTGGCAACGGCGCTAAAAGCTTGATGAGTACAGATCCACAAGTGCACAAAATCATATCAAATAGTAATAAAGATATTATTCTATAGAGATTGTAAATTAAATGCTGAAATACTAATTATGTTTGTTTGTTTATTTAAACATCGAAATAGAGTTTGGATTCTTTAAGAACTAAATTAAAATAAAGAAAAACTCAAATTCAAACAAATGATGAAAGCTAGGATTCTTATTCTTAATTAGACCATTTCAAAAGATTGATTAACCAACTAGGTCTATGCTATTTTTAATTCATTTTGAAGGGATCTTAAAACCCATAGGTTTTCCTCTCAGATAAATCTATGATTAATTGGGAATTAATTAATACTAAGTTTACTAGGCTCTCACCAACCTAATATCTTTTAAATCCAATTTTAAACACAACCTTTTAATCAATACTAATCACTTAAATGTCTCTCAGCTAATTAAGTAATTAATAGGTCATTACTTAATTCTACAAAACCTATCTCTCAATTAAGCCTATAGTATTAATTCAATCTTAGAGTGATCAGGCCTAAAATGATACTAAGTACAACAATAACCAATGAATTAAATTTAGCAACCTAACATTAATCACAATAAGCATATGGTCAATTTAGAATAAGAACCCTAAAAATAAATCTAGCCACTCATATTAGAAAGAAAAGAAAACAATGGAAAAATGAAAATAAAAGAGTTGATACAAGAAAAACCTCCCTTTCAAATAATATAAGGAAGCCTTGCTCTTCTAACTTCAAGCTAAGTATCTCCTCTAATATGAACTAAAATAAAACAGAATGAAAATATATTCTGAAAAGAAATAAAATCCCAGCCACTAAAACAAAAACAAGAACAACCCTAAATGAAAAACAAATGGTTCTATTTAAAGACCTAGTTTCCTAGTGAGAAAGGTATTCTAAAACCTTCTAAACTCTATCTAATCAAAAGATTAAAATATAAGATCATATCTATCTATTCTTCAGCTTAAACTTCTAATTTCGTTGGCTGCCACATCAGTCAAGCATGAGTGTGCAAGAAAATGGCATGGCTGCACAAGAAAATAGCTCCTCATGTCCCATAGTCAGGCATGGCCGTGCACGATTCTTGCACGGCCGTGCATGATTCTTACACAGCCATGCACCCTTGAATTCCTTCATACATTGCACTCAGGCATGGCCATACATCAATTAAGCACAGCCATGTACAATCTCAATACAGATAGCTCCTCTTTTTGAGTCCTAACCTCATCCAAACTTCAAGGATTGATCCATTCTTTATCCCAATACATCCTACAAAATAAAACTTAATAGAAATTATCTAAAAATAATTAAATTCTAATAATTAAAATAAAACAGCAAAACTAACTAAATTAACTAAAAAATAACTAATCATGCAATTACTAAACCTAATATGCAATAAAATAGAGTGCTTAAAATAAGTATTTTTCACACTCATCAACAGACCATTAGGGATAGTTTTCCGGATGAGTTTCTATTAGCGCTACATCATTTAGCAACCCCTTGGTACGCCGACATTGCAAATTACCTTATAGGGGGTGTGCTACCGAATGACTTATCACATCAACAAAGGAAGAGGTTTTTGTGGGAGGTAAGGCACTACTTTTGGGAAGACCCTTACCTTTACAAAACCTGTGGAGATAGTTTGGTCAGAAGATGCATTCCCGACTCTGAGGCTAGTGATGTGTTATCTCATTATCATGATTCGATATATGGAGGGCACTATGGAGCATCAAAGACATCTACTAAGGTGTTGGAGAGTAGTTTCTTTTCGCCAACACTATTTAAGGATGCTAGGGATTATGTCCTCCATTGTGATCATTGTCAGAGGTTAGGCAACATTTCAAAGTGACATGAAATGCCTCTCACATCTATTCAAGAGGTAGAGATCTTTGATGTATGGGGTCTAAACTTTATGGGACCTTTTCCTTCTTCTTATGGGAATTAATACATCCTTGTGTGCATGGATTATGTCTCTAAGTGGGTAGAGGCAGTCGCTTCACCCACTAATTTTACAAAGGTTGTGGTGAAATTCTTTAAAAAGTTGTTCACTAGATTTGGTGTACCACGAGCTATTATCAGTGATGGGGGGAAGCATTTTTTTAACCACCATTTAGCTATTCTTTTGAAAAATATAACGTGCACCATAAGGTGGCACCTTATCATCCTCAGATAAATGGACAAGTAGAAGTGACAAACTGTAAGCCTAAGAAGATCACAAAAAAGATGGTTGGAAGCTCAAGAAAAGATTGGGTGGCTAAATTGGATGACACATTATGGGCATACAGAATAACATTTAAAACACCAATTGGTATGTCTCCATTTAGGATGGTGTTTGGCAAGGCATGTCGTTTACCCGTCGAGCTCAAACATTATGCATATTGGGCAATAAAGACACTTAACTTTGATTTGAAGACCATGGGAGAAAAAAGGCTATTACAATTGAATGAATTTTATGAGATACACCTCCAAGCTTATAAAAATAACAAGCTCTTTAAGGAAAAGACAAAGAAGTGGCATGATGCACATATTCAAAAAAAAGGTCTTTCAAATTGGTGATTTAGTGTTACTATTTAACTCACGACTTTGTTTATTTCCAGCTAAGTTGAAGTCTAGATGGAGTAGACCTTTTCGAGTAGTACAAACCTTCCCTAATAGTGCCATTAAGCTCGAGAATGACAAAGGTGACAAGTTCAAGGTTAATGGGCAACGATGCAAGCTCTACTATAGAGGTTTATAGGAAAAGGATAAGGAAGTTCTTTCCTTTAATGCCAAGGCTAATTCTACTTAGCTTTGAAGGGGCAGGTCGAGCTAAAGACTTAAAACTAGTGCTTGTTAGGAGGTAATCCAATTATAGTTTAGATTTTGAGAGTTTTTGAGTTTAGTTAGTTTTTTTCTTTTAGTTTAGCTTTTCCTTAGGTTGTTTTACTTTATTTTTGTTATTTTTCATTTGTTATTTTAGGTTAACCAATGCAAGGAATGCTTAAGGAAAGAATAAATTAGGAGAAAAGGTAAAGAAGTATCTACACGGGCTCCTACATATCCATGTACATGGTGATATCTAGGTACGCACTTTATACATGGACACACACACGCCCATGTCACATATTGTGTTGAATTGACAATTTTTAGAATTTTTGGCCGAGCGCAACATGCCCGTGTCCAAAGCTGTGTGTCTAGCTGTATAGTTTTACACGAGTAAACCCATGGTCGTGTACTCACATGAGAAATATTTGAATAAATTGGTCGAGTGTAATATGGAAGTGCCAAACCGTGTAAAATAGAGTTTTCAAAGTGTCACTTGAGGATGACATGGCCACTTACACTACCGTTTCTCTAATTTTAAATTTTAGTCTGAACCCTAACATAGGCATCAACATGCATGTGTGATATTTAGTAATTTTGAAACCGAGCCAAACACGGGCCATTACACGCCCGTATGATAGACCGTGTAGGAATTTTGAAATTAAGTTATACATTAAACATGGTCAAAGACACGTCCATGTCTCGAGTCGTATACATTAATAATTTCAATATAGAGTTCGATACAGTAATAGACATGCCCGTTTCTTTAGCCGTGTATGCTATTAAACCCTAAATATCTGTGAAATATGGTCGTGTAATGGTGAACACACCTGTGTGTCATCAGGACTATAATAGAAAAATTAGATTTTATTTTAAATCAAAACTTCGTGCCTCTTCATTTTCTCTCCTCTCTCTCACCAAACTCCCTAAGCACCCAAGCCTTTTTCGGCCATTCTTCTTCATTTTTTCTTGATTTCCATCATATTATAACTTTTCTCTCTTTTTCACCATGTCTGCTCCTCACCCTAAATATACCAAAACCTGCACCCAACATAATCGTCCGTCTTCTTTTTCTCGAACAAGCACGCCGGTAGAGCCACTCCAAGTGCCGGTGAATGACCCTCTACCATAGGTCGCTACTCTAGCAACAGCTTCCACACTCCACCCATGCCTTCAATTTTGCGACGCACATTTCACAACTTAGGTACAAACTTTACTTCCCTTACTTGTAGAGCCTAGTCATTACCCTTTTCAATATGACTTAGAGACGTTAGGTATATAGCCTGAGATTAGTGATAGGCTTACCCGTGGTCATTGGTTGGATTTGTTGACCATTAGGGATTCCTGTTATCATGAGATTTTTGTAGAGTTTCTTGCATCTTTTAAGATGGATAAACAGGGCATAGTCTATATGTTCAGACCTAATATGATTAGATTTCGATTAGGAAGGGCAGCATTTTTTGATGTCTATCACTGAGTTTAGTGTTAGGATGGGGATTTATAGACCTGAGTTTATAGCGACTGATGAGTATAAGTAGTCTTGGTTGGATTTTCCCAGTGCATGATTATAATATTATTCCTTTTTTTTGGGATGCACACATTAGACCTGGTGTTCACTTACTGTACGAGCCTACTAAGTTTAAGAGTACCTATTTAGCTTCTCCTGTCTTAAGGATTTTGCATAGGTTGATAACTCACTCTATTTATAGACGTCGAGAGAGCACTAGTGTTATTAATAAGTGTGATTTATTTTATCTCTATTGTTTGGAGATGCGACACCAGTTTAATCTAGCTTATGGTTTGGCGACTTACTATGATTTAATGTCTAGTAAGTCGAGAGGGGCTTTGTGTAGTGGACATTATATTACTAGGCTGGCTATCAGACTCGAGATTTTTAGTGCACTTCGGGGTTTAACATGGAGTTGTCATATGATTACATTTGATATGGATGTACTAAGGTCGATGAGAGTTGTTGAGAGAGAGAGGATCAGTATGTACTTATAGCTAGTGGTATTGGTGCTATTGTTGATTATGAGATCCCTACCGAGCCAGTACAGCTTGCCGGTCCTACCATACTAGCTATGCATATGCCCGATGTTCCACTAGCTATGCTAGATGTATCCGATGATATATGGGCTCAGTTCTTTCAAATTTAGACTCGCCATGAGGAGATATTATACAACCAGGATAATATTATGTGTTATCTGCATGTCTAGATGGATACTATGTTTTAGGGTATATCTATTATGATGCTATTGGGGGGTTAGTGCCGCCGACTATGCCTTCACCACCTTCTTATATTTCACGTGATCCTGGTTCATCTTTTGCTGCTGCTGTGGATGCCCTGTTTCATGGTGATGATCCTCTTGCGGGTGATCCTGAAATGACTGAGGATAGTGATGAGGATTGACTTTGTCATATATTGCACCTTTATGTTATTTTATATTTTCTTTTTCATTTGTTATTTTATTTTTAAATTTTATGGTTTTGTATATATTTATAATTTAGATTTAGTTATTTAGATGTATTTATGATATTCAGTTTTATGTTTTTTGTTCCTTTTTATGTTTGTATTGTGTTTTTATTTTTGTTTTTGCAGTTTTTAGTTTTCTAGTTCATTTCAGTTATTTATTCGATCCACTAACCGCTCAATTATTATTGGAGCTTAATTTTCAGGGGAGTTTCATTTTTCCCTATTTTATTTCTATTTTTGCATATTGAGGATAATGTTTCAGTTCAGTATGGGGGGTGTATAATTTGAAATTTTTCAAATTCTTTGTATGCTTAAGTATGTGGTTATGCCTATCACTATAATGAATTTAGTTCAAATGATTTGGTTTCCTTACATAATTGATATATTCTCCAATTAATATTTAACTTGTAATTCTTAAACTTAGGTGATAATTTGAGGGTTCAAGGATTTTTTATCTTTAATGAACTTATTGCTAATTCCTTATTCATGATTGGGACTCATAAATTAGTGTTTGGAATTGTAAACCATATTGTGTGTATGTTGATTAGGTTGAGCAAGATGGAGAGTTACACGCATTTGCTAATTTATTTTGAAAAAAAATATATATATATATTAAAAAATTTCATTTGTAATTTAGTGAGATGGAGCATAAAATACACTCATTCAATTAATGCATTCAATTGAAAAAGAGAAAAAAATTGTAAAAAGAAATGGTTGTGTTAGACTAATAGTTTACAGTATTTCAATGTTAATTTGTGGACTTTTTGGTTATGATTAAGGAGATGGCTTTCCATTTGGTAATAATTTGTATCTTTTGATCATTAAGTTATCATTTAGGCCTTTGAGTTATAAGGTTTATATTAAATGGAGAATGTGTTAAATAGTGAAAGTGGTTATTGAATTTTGTTCATTTGTGTGATAGGAATTTGAGTAATTTTTGCTTGAGGACAAGTAAATGCTTAAGTGTGGGGGGATTTAATTATTCAAATTAGTATATGTTTTAGGAGTTAATTTATGCTAATTTTATGTTTATTTATGTTAATTTATGTTTAGAATAGGTAATTGCATGTGTTTATATTTTTTAGGGGTGTAAAAGATATTTATCAAGGCTAAGGGTGGAAAAGCTTAAAGAAAATAAGGATTAGAAGTTGAATTTTTATACAAAAGATCAACACAGGTAAGTACACGGCCGTTTAAGTGGCCGTGTTGGCTTCTGGATTTTAATGGCTATATGTACAATGAAGACACGGCCATGTAAGTGGGCATGTAGCATGCTGGGCAATTGGCGAGATTGTACACGGGTAAAGACATGGCTGTGTAAACTGCTGGAACATTTAGTCAAAGATATATACAGCTGGATGATAGGTCATGTCCCATTTTAGAGATAAAACACAAGTCAAAACACAGTTGTGTAACAGGCCATGTAGCATTCGGGAATTCTAAATGCAAAGATGAACACGGTATGATAGTAGATCGTGTCGAAGTATGTGTTCAGGGCATGATCGAGATACGACCATGTAGGTTCAGAAATTTAGATTTAATCAACTTCTTTGTAATCCTTATCTTGGTGGAATTAAGGGTAATTAAAAGGGAGTTAAATTAAAGCAAAAAGAGGATGTTACAAAGAAAAGAAAAGGAGTTCATAGCTTTGAGGAATCAAAATTGGAGATCAAGAGTTATCAAGAGATTGAGATTCTTTTTTTACTTTCTAATTTCTTTGTAATTGGTGATGGAATTCTTTATTATTCTTTTGGATTTTATTTTTAGTATGTTAGGCTAAGTTAGTTTTTCATTAGGGATTAAGGATCTAAAACATGATTTAGTTGTTTCTTTCTTCTTTAATTAATTCATTATTCCATGCAAAATTATGTTTATTACGCTTAATGCTTATGAATATCTTATCACCATTTATATGATTATGATTGAGAATATGTACTGAGAGGTGATAATCTTAATTGAACTATAAATATAAGTTGAGTTACTTCAGTGTTAGAGATAACTTAGATTTATTTAATTCCTTAACAGGTTGAGCATAAGTTTTATGATACAATCGATTAGGGTTTATGATTGCAATGAGAGTTGAGTTATAATATCTTGGCTGAGGGTTATAAAATTAAGTAATTAAGCTTTCGGAGAAGTTAATTACAACTTAAGATTGCCTGAGATTTGCATGAATAATTGAATTATAAGAAGAGGATCGACTAATGATTGTGAGGTGAATTAATTTCCTAATGAGCTTTATTTCATTGATTGTTTATTAATCGTTTAATGTTCATTTACATTTTATTTTCATAGATAGCAATTAAATTTTATAAATCTATTGAATTAGTGAGCCTTCAACAATTAGAGTAAGATTTTAAAGAGGATAGATCATAAACTCTATGGGACGACTTTATTATACTACGTATTGATTCTGTATACTTGTAGAATTCTAAAATAGGCAAATATGTTTCAGCAAGTTAATTCCTTAAGGTATAATGAGACATATCTGCAAACTTGAAATTGTGGTTTTTTTTATACAATAATCTCCCATTTTCGGTGGCCATAAGTGTTTTGATTAATTCAGATCGAGTAGGGTGAGTCCAGGAAGTAAATCTCTTCCAACACCTATTGCTTCACATAATACTTATACTCAATATGAAATTCAAACTTCTTGCCACTTGAACTAAGAGACGGAGGCTGAAATTATTATCTTGAGACTGTTATTCTGAGCACTGAGTGCCAGGATTGATGTCAAAAGTCAAAACTATACTATTTTTCCTTTGGATTGATTAAATGAGGCTATTGACCATCAAAATCATTTGTAATTTTGCTTACTGCCGCTATCAGTGCCAAGCACCTAGCAGGTTGTTTGGCATTGGCCTTTTAAGCCTCTGATCTTATCAAGACTCGCCTCAGGAAAACACTTTCTAACAAAATAACTTAGCTTCAAAGGAATTTAGAGTATTTTTGAAGAATATCCTTAAATTCAAGCTATAGCTATTGGAAAATCAACAACTAATCCTTCAAATTTTACTATAGTTGCAAGGGGAACTCTAATCAAATTTTTCTTAGAATAGGTACAATTAAGCTCTTGCTAGAAACACATTTTAGAATTTTAGTTTGTGCAAGATTAATGGTGCAATCTTCTATAGAAATTTGAGCTATCTTTTAATTCCATTTGCAGGCCCTGCCTTAGCAGCTACCACTATTATGAGTATATTTTTAGGGTGCTACTACTGTTTTAGTAGACAATAATGGATTTGGAAAAGCAAAAGAATGGCATCACTATGGGAGAAGACAAAACAAGATAAGAAGATAGAGACATTCATTATGAACTATCACACCCTAATACCAAAGCGATATTCGTATTCAGATATAATGAAAATGACCAACTCATTCAATAATAAGCTCGGTCAAGGGGATTTCGGAGGAGTGTACGAAGGAAAGTTACCATATGGTTATCCTATAGCAGTAAAGTTGCTAATTAAGTCGGCAGATGATGGAGAAGAATTTATAAACGAAGTTGCAAGTATCAACAGAACTTTCTATGTAAATATAGTTAATCTTTTAAGGTTCTACTACGAAAGGACCAAAAGAGCCTTTGATATATGAAAACATGCCAAATGGGTATCTAGATAAGTTCATATCCAATCAAGGTTCTCAGCATACAAACACTCAACTGGAGTTAAAAACATTATACGACATCACAACTGGCATTGCTAGAGGTTTGGAGTA
The DNA here is from genome assembly GCA_949673435.1 of Macaranga tanarius. NCBI lineage: Eukaryota > Viridiplantae > Streptophyta > Magnoliopsida > Malpighiales > Euphorbiaceae > Macaranga > Macaranga tanarius. The sequence goes on along the minus strand of CATIWO010869116.1, from coordinate 3,628 downwards.
CTTGCATTGTGGTTGTAATACAAGGATCGTTCATTTTGACATAAAACCTCATAACATTCTTCTAGATGAACAATTTTATCCTAAAACCTCTGATTTTAGTCTTGCAAAGTTATGCAAGGGAAGAGAAAGTAAAGTATCAATATTAGGTGCAAGAGGCACTACAGGTTATATAGCTCCAGAAGTATTCATGAGAAACTTTGGAGGGGTTTCTTCCAAATTAGATGTTTATAGTTATGGAATTAATGATTCTTGAAGTGTTTGAAGAAAGAAATAATATTGATGATGGATTATTTTGCACCACTGAAACATATTTTCCAGACTCAGTTTATATATATCTTGAATCAAGAAAGATTTCCATACTTCAAGAGAATATAACAAATGAGGAAGAAGAGACAATGAGAAGAGTGATAATTGTGGGGTTGTGGTGCATTCAAACCAATCCATCAGACAGACCATCAATGACAAAGGTGGTTGAGATGTTGGAAAGTAGTCTTGAATCTTTGTAAGTTCTACCAAAGCCTTTCCTATTTTCTAGACCTACACCTGAGTACTCCTCTGCAATATCATCAACACCATACATTTGTTCACAGAACAAAGAGAAGGTTCTGTCTTTAGCTGAGTTGAATTAGCACCAATTTAAATTGTAATTGGTAACATGAAACTTTTAAACTTCTCACACCACAAAGAGAAAATAATGAACAATCATTGAGAGTTCAAATTCAGAAAAAGGTTGTTATCTTGTGATGCTTTTTATTCAGCTATTTGTGGCTGAAATGTATTGATAGGGTATTGTATCATAAAAGAAGAAGTCAATAAACCAAAAGCTTGATAAAAAAATAAATAAATAAACCAAAAGAGAAAAAAAATAATAAGAATACATGTCAATAAGGAAAAGGCTGCTCCTCCGTTTTGAAAGATTTTTCAGCAGCAGAGGACTTGAAAGACTTTAGAAAGATATGTTTATGTTTGTCTATTTATTCAGGTTACATTAATCATATGATATAAATTCTTTTAACCTCAAATGTCATTTTAAGGTGTTTTTAACTTTTAAGTCAGTTTTAGTGATTCATTAATTTTAATACTTTTTAAGGAATTTTTAGAAATTATTATGAATTCATTTGTTATGTATGTAAGCATATTTTAAATAAATATTACTATTTATAGAGTGTACCAGAGTGGGAGCCGTAGCATTTGGGTAACCGAGGATACATTGTCCAGCACGCTCCATCTATGAGTTAATATTATGAAATATTTTATTGGATTTACTTGCATGGTTTTACTAATTAAATTGGATAAAATGAGACTTAATGCTATGATATTTATTTACTTATTAATTTTATTATTGCGATGATGAAAATATTACTATTGGACATTTTGAATAGTATGCATGAATTTCATATACACGATGACTTAAATGATTAGTTTCTAATATCATTTTATAAATATTTTGGAAGAACTAGTGTAACGGGCTACCTGGTGGGTGTTACCATGACCATGTGCACATTGGTTTTAATTTGATCTATATTTAATTATGAGTTTGATTGTATGCCCTGGTCGAGTTGTGCTCTCTGGGCAGATATGATATTATTTTTGAGATGTGAACCCTAGTCAAGTGATGCTCTCTGGGTAAGATTATAACTATTTACTGGTTGGACCTTGTCGAGCTTGCTTTCTGGGCGTCAGTAAATATTGGATTAAGGGACAGACTATGTTTGGACTCTGGTCAAGCTTCCTCTCTGGGACCAGCAGTCATGTGGATTTAAGAGAGCCGAAAGGCTGTTAGATTTGAGGTTTAGGGTTCTACCACTGTTTTTCGCGCCAAAAATATTTTATTATATTATTATACTTATTTTATGAAAAGATTAAAGGATTTCTGAATATTTTGATAAATTACATTTATGGTTCTTGAAATTTGATTTGTATGTTTTTTTTTAAAAAATTATTTTAACAATTTTAGTAGTTTTAAAAAAGTGATTCCAAGGAAAAATCAACATGCATTTCTTAATATCAATTCACTCAGCGAGGTCTGACTCCCCTGAAATTATTTTTTTTTAGGATTTCTTCAGTCAAATACTAGCCGCTCTCTACTATGTCGGGTTTATTTTTCACCGACTGCTTTATGTAGGTTATTGTAATGTCATTAATATTTGTGGATTGATGTAGTTAATCTAGATGCCACAGTAGTTTGAAGGAATTGTTGTTATAGTGATTGTATTGATATCTGTATTGCATTATAATATGTAACTTGATATATTTGAATTGATATGTTGGTAATTATGGTGATATTGGAGTAGTTGTGATTGTTATATACTATTGGGAGTGTTATATGCATTATGCAGGTTTTGGTTTTGTTCTCGGTACAGAGAAAACTCTGCCGGATTTTCATTAGAATCATTAATGTTAAATTGTGAAGATTTTTTAAGACTTACTACAGGTTTCGGAAGCTTCCTGCTTTCCCATTTCCTAGTGGTGGTCACGTGCCCTTGGGGTTTGGGTCGTGACAGTTGCCTCTTCTGCCATTATTATTTAATGGAAGAAAAATGTCTCATTTGGATCAGAAACCTGCTTTGATACCATGAAAAGAACCATAAACTAATTCAATTTTGGAAGAAATTTTTGTATATTCTTTCACTCACTCAAAAACATTACAAAAGGTTGTATATATACATCTGTAGAATTAATAAAAGAATGACTGGTGTTAAAAACTAGAACGTTCTATAATTAATTTTATCTATATATGCTTTGATTGGAGAAATGGCAAGGCCATTATACCATCAGAGAATATTGTTGCATACATTACTCAACATGAGCAAAAATATGAGCATTGGTTATTGTTTCGAGCTCATTGCAATAGCGCAACCCGTTGCTCCTACTACTATTTCATTGATATTTCATCAAAGTGTATCATGATAAATTAGAGAAGTTATATACTAAAAATATATAAAAATAAGTGATATAATTAATAATGAAAAATGTTAAATTTTTATTATTTTAATTATTAGTTTAAGTATGGAGTCGAATATCTTGCCATTAGATAACCCTAAAACCTGAAAAGATTGAGCTCAATTTATTTGTTCATGTTAATTGTGTAATACAAGCTAATGCAGTGGAACGGTGTACAAAATCAAAATTATGAATCTATGTTGTTCATCCAAAATTTTTGTGGTTGAATTCTTCTTTTCTTAAACAGTATTTGAGAAAAAATTATAGAAATTCAAACTTTAATATTCATATTTTATAAAAAAATTTCAATATATATAACCAACAATCATTTGAATTAAATGACGAGAGACTATTCTCATTTAAGTAATGTTTTGAGTTTGAGCTGTAGTGTATACAAAAATATTAAATTAGTTATTGACAAACTTTTACGCATACTGCAGTACAGTATAAATACAATATATATATATAACCCATGGTACAGTTTATGTCCAATTGGGGAAGTTTTTGTAGTTATTTTGCAGGTTACGGTTTAAGTGGGTTGGGGATGCGGGGGCAATGCCCCTGCGGTACAGTACAGGATAATTTTGTAAATGTACCATGGGTTATATATATATATATATATATATATATATATATATATATATATATATATATATATATATATATATATATATATATATATATT